>MU227823.1:1061730-1091559 GCA_018584345.1 Thuja plicata | reverse complement strand
CTTGGGGCCTGTTTAAGACCATAGAGTGATTTCTTCAATTTGCATACCATGTCTGGTTCATCTGAAAGACTAAATCCTTTAGGTTGTTCAATGTAGACTTCTTCATTCAAATCACCATTCAAAAAAGATGATTTTACATCTATTTGATAAACTTTAAAGTCTTTGACTGTTGCATATGCCAAGAACAACTTTATGGCTTCTAGTCTGCTCATAGGGGAAAATGTATCCATGTAGTCTATTCCTTCTCTCTGCACATATCTCTTGCATACCAATATTGCTTTGTTTCTAACTACTGTACCATCTTCATTCATCTTATTTCTAAATACCCACTTTGTTCCAATCACATTTTTGTCACTGGGTCTAGTGACTAATTCCCATGTATCATTTTTGATTATCTGATCTAATTCTTCTTTCATTGCATTCTTCCAATCAGAATCATTACAAGAATCTTCAACACTTAAGGGTTCAATCTGTGAAAGTAAACATACCTCTTCATCCATTGTTAGACCTTTTTATTTAGATCTAGTCAAAACACTACTGCTCTTATCTCCATTGATGTCATCTTTAGAGTGGTATCTAGATGTGAATTTTGGAACCTTAGTTGTGTCTTATTCTTCTATAATCTATGATTCTTCTCTACTTGATTCAGGGTCATTACATGAGACATCAATGCAATCAAACATTCCTTCAATAACAGTATCTTTGCTGCTAGGTCTGGGTTCATCCTCAATCATAGGTGCATATTCATAGTATCTTTCTTGAACCATAAAATTTTGATCAGTCTTAACATGCGTGCTTTCAATTATCTTTTTTAATCTCAAATTGAAACATCTATATTCTTTCCTTTTAGTAGAATAACCAGGGAAAATACCTTCATCACTTCTAGCATCAAACTTACCAACACCATCATCTCTCTTGATGTAGCACTTGCTACCAATGATTCTAAAATACTTTACTATAGGTACATTGCCAAACCAAAGTTCATAGGATGTCTTATCCGCACCTGGCCATAATTGGGTTCTGTTGATAGTATATACTGTTGTGTTCACTACATCTCTCCAATAGGTGTGTGCAAATTTTCCTTCAATCATAATAGTGCACTCTGTATCAAGTATGATCCTATTCCTCCTTTCTGCAATCCCATTCTACTGAGGGGTTCTAGGTGCACTCAACTGTCTTTTAATACCATGTTCTTCACAATAATCATAAAATTGATCAGAGGTGAACTCTCCTCTATCTGATCTCAGAGATTTCAATTTTAATCTGGATTCATTCTCAACTTTAGCTTTGAATATTTTGAACTTCTCAAATGCTTTAGACTTCTCCTTTAAGAATGCAAACCACATCATCCTAGAAAAATCATCAACAAACAAAATGAAGTACCTCTCTCTGTAGTATGATCTTGTTTGGGTAGGACCACACAAATCTATATGTACTAGGTCCAATTTGTTTTTAGCTAAGTTATGCTTGCTTCTGAAGGAAATCCTTACATGCTTTCCCATAGCACATTCCCTGCATATTTTGTCAACTAGTCTTGCAATACTTGGTAGGTCTCTAACTGCCTTAACATTGTTGATCTTTACTATATTATCAAAATTGATATGACAAAGTCTCTTGCGCCATAACCAACTATCATCCACCTTTGCAACAAAACAAATTACATCAGAATTAAGCTAAAAAACATTACCTTTTGTTTTGGAGCCTGATGCAATCATGTCTTCATCCTTGTTGTTAATGATGCACTTGTTGTCTTTGAACTCCAAATGATAACCTTTGTCAAGAAGCTGTCTAACACTCAACAAGTTATGATGTAATCCATCAACATATAGAACATCATTTGTCTTATTCTTTCCATCCAAAGTGATAGAACCTCTACCTATGATAGGTTTAGGAGTGTTATCTCCAAATCTAACCATACCACCTTTTTACTTGTCTAACTGAACAAATGTGTCTTTATCACCTGTCATATGATGAGAGCATCCATTTTCATTGATCCAATCAGTTCTGATATCTACTTTGGAAATAAGGGCTAGCTCTTGCTCTTCCTTTTCATCTGCAATGTCCATTTCCTCAAGCAACCTTTCCATATCTCTAAGGGAAATGAATCCAAATTCATCTTCTCCTGAATCTTCATCGGTTACACCTTCTTCAGCATGATAACATTCCTTCTTATATTTGGGTTTGTAATCAGATCTGGACTTCTTGACTCTTGTGGGACATTTAGATGCAAAGGGACATTTTCCTTTTCCTTTCTTTTCTCTTCTAGCAATCATAGCAATGATTTCTTCAAGTTCTTCATCAACTTCTTCTTTCTCATTATGACTGGGTATGTGTAAGGATTTCTTACCATGGACTGAGGCTTTGAAATTTGTTTCACTTTTAGGTTCAGTCTTCAATCTTGATATCTCAAATGCAGAGATTTTTCTGATTAGAGTCTCTCTCTTGAAGCTTTGTGAGAATTGCATAGTTTCCTCTAGAATAATGATCTTTTTTTCATAGTCTGATGCCAAAATAGTTAGCAACTTGTCCATTATATCTTCTTCTGATATTTCACCACCATTGTTCCTGATTCTGGATACTGCTTCATTTATCCTTTGGTTGTAAGCTCTTATGTTCTCTTTAGGTAACATCTCAAGACTATTTTATTTCTTCTTCCATGTCTTCCTTCATGCATTCTTTTCTTGAACATCTCATTCAAACATGTCTTCTAAATACTTCCATATGGTATATGCTCTGTCAAACTTATTGATTTCAAAAAATTCACTGTCAAATAAGGCACTGATTAGGACTTCTTTGGCAATTGAATTATGTTTAAATATATCCTTTTGTCTGTTAGTAGCATCATCCTTTGCAAGGTCTTTTAGATATGGAATTACAACCTCTTGTGTGGAAATTTCAAAGATCTCAAAGCCAATACAATGTAAATGTGTTATGATTTTTTTTTTCCAATCCAAATAATTTTCTCCATCAAACTTAGGGCTTTCTTTTCTGAAGTAAGACATCTTATCTACCTTAAGTTGTTAGGCTTCTTCTCCAAGGCACTTGGATCTAATACCAAATGTTAGAATAGTCCCAAAGGATAACTGAGAGGGGGGGTGAATTAGTTATTATTAACTGAGTTCTTTTTACTTCTTTAACTTTAGAATACAACAAAGTAAATGCTTAATTAGATAACACAATACTCAACACACAATTTGATTACGAGGAAACCAAATGGTAAAAACCCTGGTGGGAATTAGCACACATAATAAAATATACTTGTTTGTAGTAATCCCTATTAGAAGATATTTCAACCCTGTTAGGAGTTGTACAATACAGTGCAATAAGTATAGTGACTTGGTAAAGGGTCAAACCCTGTTAGGAGTCTTTTACAAATAACCCTGTTAGGGGTGGTGGACTCACTATCCAAAAGCTCACTACTTGATGGTGAAGGCTACAACCTTCTGAATAACAAATATGCACTACATCTAATGATGAACTATAGAGTAGACCTATTTTCTTGATCAGTTCCAATGTATTGCAATCTTTCACTTCTTCTTCATATAGACTCTTGATGAATGAACCAACTCTGATAATCTACTCTGTACATCTTTCTTATCTTATTGTGTCACCTTTGACTTGTTATAAGTATCTTCCTCATAGTATGAGATCATGGGACCTATAAGACAACTCTTCATTACATTCTTGTCAACTCTACTAAGCATGCAAGCATAATTATAACCGCGCAAGTATAAACCAAATAGACGGGACGCTTCACTAAGTCGGCCTAACCAATTTAACTCTAACTTTACAGTCTTCTTGAAACATGTTTGGTGCCTTTTGATTAATATCATCAGCTCATAACTAAACATGAATATACACATGCATATACAGAAGATAGGTGCAACTCAAGAAACATGTGATATACGTCAGCCCTAAACCATTACACTTCCACAACTGTAAATGCCAATAACAGAAGTACATAAATTTACTAAAACATCATATCTGGGTCTGCGTGTATGAACATAACATAATAAACATGTCAACAACATGTATCTAACCACGTAAGTCTTCATATCATCATTCAGATAAGTACATATAGAATTACTACTGTGTATTATATGTTGTCATTAATGACAAACATACAATCAATCAATTGCTCAGAATCAAATTTCCAACAATTTTGGCTACTTTTCCATCTGTTAAAATCTTTGTTATTTCATTAGCTAGCAAGTTTCCATGATGGAATCAAAGAAAAGTCTTCTTTTAACCATGGTTTTTACTTATGGTGACCTAGCGATTGTGTGATCTCCTTGTCACTTGATATTCTTTCTAACTCTAGTTTGTTACTGTGACTTAGGAACTGCCATTGGATCAATCTTTAAATCAATGGTTGTCTCCATGTCACTTAATCTTTTAACTTAACTCATCTTCTTATGTAGACACTATGACTAAGTCTTCACTTAACTATTCTTCAACCTCAAACTGCATCAGGAGACTTGGCGAGTGTTATATCTCTATGTTATTGAACCAAATCTCTAACTCATAGCTTATCTAGAGACCTTGCAGAAAACACCTTTAGTCTCTTTATCACTTGATTTTTTTCACTTTAATGATTTCTATCTAGAGAAAATGTGACTATCGTTGATCTCCTTTTTCTCTGCATGTGACAGTTGTCGCTAAGTCTCCTGATCTTCATTTCAAACCCTAACTTTTCATGAGACTTCACGATTGATGAACACATGTCTTATTTTTATATTGTCCCTTGATTGTCAGATATTATTTGAATTTTCAACCTTATACCACAACCATGTGACTACCATTGATCTGGCTTTCATCATGTGGTTCTCGCTGAATCTCTTAATTATTAACTTAACTCATGATCATTTTCGTGACTACGCGACAACACTATCATTCAAACTAACATTTAGCCCAGGTTTATTCAGAGACTTGATGACTATTAAAACTCCATGTTGCTTGATGATTTCCAAACTATAGGGTTCATCCAGAGACATCAATGGTTGTCACTGAATCTCATGGAATTTGACTTAACTCACATTTTATTCAGAGATAAAGCGACAACAATGAAACATTAACCCTTCAAATTAACTCATAAGCCTGGGTTACATCCAAAGATAATGCGACTGAGTAAACTCAAAGTTTCCATAAAAATTACTAACCCTGATCTAATCTAGAGACAATCTAACCACTGTTAGATCAAATCTGAGATGAACGGTCTGTGCCAAGTCTCTTGATCTTATGAATCATATTCATTTTATTAGCAGACTACGCAACCAAAGCATTTTGCCAAGTCTCCAGACTGAATGGAATATTTTCTTTTCTTCATGAGAATAAACAACTAAATATTTAGCACATGCAAATAACTTTAGACTTAGGTCATAAAAAGGTAACATGAAAATAGAACCCGTCTAAGAAATTTAGGGCTTTTTTTGTATTTTCAAATATAAATAACCCTAGGGCTTAGGGTTTTTATAATTTAAAACTAGGTTTTGAGCTAAGACAATATTTTTAGAGGTATATAAGTAATTTCAACCATGGTTTTCATCCTTCAGAGCATAGGCATGACATGAAATTTAAAAATTTTACAAGGCATACTCAAAAATAGGAAATACAACCAATAGAGTCTAATGATACAAAATCATTGTCCAATTAAGTCTTATGTACCAAAATAATGTATCATCATGTAATAAATTATTAATTCCATATCAGGACATGATCTAATCATCATTTAGAACTTTGTTGAAATCCTTAAGTAAATCGCATCATAATAATCTTCTAAATTAGTCATTCATTATCTGTTATTTTTATAAATCTTAAACTCTTCAACATAGGAATCATTACCATATGTATCCTAATCTAAATAGTGAATCATTCATAGAATCAGATCAATCAATCCAAAAATAGGAACTATGTCAAACGAGTCTAAATTCACTAACCTTATTGCATGTAAAAATATTATATTTGATTTAATCAATCCAATTCTCACTTGCATTATCCTATTAACTATTTAATGAACATCACTACATACTAATTTATGACTCGACTCAATCAATCTATTTACGTTCACATCCAAAACCCTTTAAGTACTTAACATTAGCACAACTAATCTAATTATGAATCTCAATATCCCTTCAACCATGTTAATTCCCAAAAAAAATACACTCACTTGCATTCTCATAAAATCAGTTGGATTGATTAACCTTAGTTCAAACATAGCTTTCAAAAAAAATTCTTATGATAGACTTAGCACGTGATATATTATATTTTGATGCACTATGGATTTTATAGATTATGTCATAAATTGATCATTTCGGATGTTGGATACATGTTACTTTATGATTCATGTGATGGACTATATTATGTTTATATTATGGATATTTCATTACGAGACATTTGATTTGGGAAAACATTATGCATATATGATGGATTAATGATGATATGAGGATTATTCTAGAAATTGACATTTAATTGAGTTAGGATGGAATGTGAATCTTACTTTATGTTATATTCTTAAATGGAACTATAATTGAATATGATCTTAGGTGTAAAATTGTGTATATAGATGTTTCATAAAGGTTATGAATAATGTATATTTCTTGATGATGTATATTATATCTTCTTGGGCTACTAAAATTTGGATTTAGTGTGTAGGTATAAGACCATGGTACTGATTCAGGGAACTAAACATAGGTATATGTGAATTCAGTTAGAGCCAAGGTTGTGTCTAATGAGAGACAATACCTCATTGTATCATGTTTAATTTCATAAACATAAATGTGTAGTTTTTATTTAGTTCATAAATGTTAATTTTATATTTAATTCTTTGTGATTTATGCTCAAGTGGATATGCCATGTGTCTAGTTATGTGTAAAGTGTTTGTATGTGTCACTTGACACTTGTGTATGTACTTAGGACTATAACATGTGCACTTGAGGATCGGGTGTCCACCTACCTAGGTTAGTACCATAGTGAATCCCCATGTGCATTCCTTGGTTAGGGACTTAGAGGTGTGGTCATTTCGTTTAAATTTCATGGGTATGCTTTAAGTGAACTTTTGGAGGGTTAGAAAAGTGCCTAAGGGTATGTTAGGTTTATTTTTAGGAAGACCCACTTGATATACCTATGGGTAAGGGTCATTGTTAATCCAAGGATAACCCTTGGTTGACCAAGAGACCCTTCCAAAAGTTGGATTTTCAAGATGGGCTAAAATCAACTTTTAGAAGCATGAACTTGGATATACCACCCTTCCTTTTAGGTGCAAAGACTTTGCTTACCTTTTTTAGTATCCTTTCTAGGTTCCATTTTTAGTAAGTTGTAAGAAGCTTAGCGAAGAGAAACTAATGAGAGACTTTTCCTTTCCAGTGGCCTTTATAGGGGAGACTTGATCCATACTGGACAGTTTGAGCACTCACTCTTTATCTTAGAGATTTGACTATATTTGGTGAATCTTGGAAAAAGGATGACTTAGGATTAAAGGGGGTTCTTCAAAAAATACTTTCCTTAAGATTGGACTTAGGTTAGTGGCTCTCATTCATTCCACTCTTGCGTCTCTTATGCTATAAATAAAATGGATGTAGAATGTTAATATGTTTGTAAATGTGTAGAGATGGTTTTCATTATGTTTTCTTCCATTTTTGTGTTGTGAAGTATTTTATTTGTGGTGTGTTGAATGATTTTTTTTATGGGAGTGTCAAGGTTCACTCACCCTTGCGAGGGAAGAGTATCCTTGGGGGTGAAGGTATAGTCACAAACCATGCGTGTAGAGTCTCTCCTCAAGGAGGAGAGGGAGAAAACATGGAGTATGGGCTCCATGAAGTCAATCCACCTTTTTATTTTGGGGTCATAAGGGAGTTATTTATGGCTTGAATCCTTGGGGAGCATAAGGGAGTTGTTTTCCACTTGGAAGGGATGAGATGTTGTTATTTTTGAATCCATATGATGGTTGTTATGTTTCTTATTTTTGGATGCCTTTCTCCCCATAGGGTACTTGGTTCACTTCACCCCATTTTAGGGTCATTATGTGACCCATTGTGACAACCATGGATTGGATTTTTTATGTTTGATTTATATCTTTTGTTGTTTGCATGTGTGTTTTCCTAACTATGTTTGGTTCCCCAATCTCACGGGTGGACTCTTAGAGGCCTAGGATGGAAGGTGAGCTTCCCATGGTCTTTTGGCTTTCTTTCCTATTTTCATATTTTAGTATTTTGGAGCTCTTGAAGACCAAATTTTGAGCTTGGAAGGCAAAGGAATAATTTCCATTTCTATAGTTGCTCTTGTAAAAGCCTATGATGGTAATGTTTGAAAATATGATGTTTTAGGAAGAAAATATGTAATAGTTATGTGGTTGGAAATTTTGTAATTTTGTGTTCCAATGAAGGATTTTTTAGATTATGAAGTGTTATACTTTAAATTTTTATGCTTAAGTACATTTAGCTCTCTATTATTGTGCAAGGTCAATGGAAAAGTGAAAGTTGTAAAGTTTGAAAGAAATGCAAAAAAGTTAAGGAAGGTAGTTTACTTGAAAACTAGAAAGTAAATTAGTGAGAAAATAATTCTCTTGTTCCTTCAAGTGAAATTTTAAATGATTTAGTAGTTTCTAGATTTTGTACTTTAAAATGCATTTTGATGTAAAACTGCATTCATGTAAATATCTTAAGGAGATTAATACTAAGTTTATTTGTCCTTGTAAAGGATAAATTTGATGTAAAATGTAAAGGGGGGTAAATTTTGAATAGAGGGGATTAATGGTTTATATATACGATGTGATGTAAGTGTGTGGGGTTTGGTAAGATAAGATTTCCCTCTTAAACCTAAATTCATAAAGGGAAGATCCAAATTGATTAACCCCAAAGAAAGGATCAATGCATAAATGAATCAACCTATTAAGAATAAGGGTAAAGAGTAAACACCTAGGTTTCATCCTATACAAAAGAATATGTAATCGATATATAAAGGTTGAAGCTTTAATTGAAATGGATCGAAGACATGTACTAACCTCAAAATATAGCATATTTGGAAAATCTTGTTTTCTGATGTCTGTGTTGAGTTTCAAGAAAGTCTGCAACCAGATCTGGAATAGAAATGTAGAGATGAAAAAAACCCATAAATGTTTTCCTTTTTTGAGTCAAGTCAACCTTGACCTTTTTGTGGGGGCACAATTGTACCCCAAAATGTTGACCTTGACCTGCAATACTCTGACTAAAATTTTGTTTGTAGATCATGAAAGTTGGCTGAAAAGGGTATTCGAATCTGATCTGAAATTCACTATCTTGTACCTGCGAGAAAAATGGTTTTGTTTGTTCGGGAGGAATGGTTTTTCCTTGTTCAAACCTTGGTTTTGGAATTAACCTTATAATATAATTGAAATTGCATAAGTAAAAAGAAAATAAATGAATTCACCTAACTTGTATAGAAACCCTTGTGGAGGATTCGAATCCTTGAATCAACAAGTATGTATGCACCAAATGAATGTAGAATGTAGAGTGTAGGATTTCTCAAATAAATTGTCTCTAGATCTTCAAAACCAATCTTAATTGGATCTTTGAATAGGAAAAGTCTTTCATGGATGTGGATGGAGAAATGTTCAACAAGAGGGCTCCATAGAGCTTGAATCCTTCAATGGCTACCAATGGATCTCCTTGATGAATTGAATGCTTGAATGTATTTGAATGCTTGAATGCTTGAGAATATATGCTTTCTTGAATAGATAATCCATAGAGTTGTCTTTCACACTTAGATTTCATTTCATGTCTTCTTATTTTTTTGTCCTAGATTGTTAGAGAAAATGATAAGAGAAGGCTTCCTTATATACCAAACTAGGGAACAATATTCTAGAGAGGCCTACATAGGAGAATTAAATTCCATTTAGACCTATACTCCTATAAGTGGACCCATATTAAATATAATTACAAGAGTCACTGTCTCAAAGACTGAAATAGCTGACTCAGAAGTGGGAATTAAATCTTTTCGAAGCCGACCTCCGGAAACCCCAGAAACATGAAATCTGGACCTTGGGTCAAGTTCAAGGTCAACTCTAACCTAGGTAAATGTTGAGGTTGACCATGACCTAGGTTAGGTTTGAGGTCTACCTTGACCCAGAAGGTTGACCTTGACCCTCAAGGAAATAATCTCATATCTATAGTTCAGGATGCCAACAATAGGCTGGAGAGAAGTTGAAAATGGGGCAGAACAGGGTGAAAAGCCAGATCCAAGTTAGAGACCCACTCAAGGAATTTCACATGACCCCAAACCACTTAATAAAAGGGATAAACTAGTCCAAAAATTAAGTGTTTCCATTTTCTGATGATATATTTAGCACTCACTTTTGTAAAGGAGATCAAAAGAAAAGAAAATATTATTAAAATAAAAAGGGACAAAGGAATTCTTAAGGCCCCAGGGACTTAAGTATTTTTTAACCCAAAGATTACATTAAGAAAGACATTAATAATCAAAGAGAAAGAGAGAGGGTGTGATTACCTCTCCCAATGAGATCCTATGTCCCATTTTGAATCACACAAGGAAAAATTACAACTCAAAAGATGGAGTGGAACCACCTAGTGAATGTGGCTACTCAATAGTCAATGCATCAAGGTTTTACTCTTGGGAAGATTCTAATACAAAAGAGAAAAGCCAAAATATGGAGAGATCCAGTCTTAAGGACACCTTTCAACCTTAAGGGATCAAAAATATTTGTATATTGAAAATGGAGGGACCAAGAGATCTGATATGGTAAAAATCCATGCTTTAAGGATTAGTCTATAATCCATAATGGGAAAGGTTTTAAGTTTTGAGTTTGAAAATATTTTGGAAGTGCATGTGTGAAAAAAGTGAGTAGAGTGTATGCCCTCAGGTTAAAGTCATTTTTAACACTTTAAAAGGAGCAATGAATTTAATAGAAACATAAAAAAATCCACTGATTATGTTTCCACTACGAGATGCCCCCAAGCAAAGACAAATCAAGGGAAATGCCACACAAACATATAGAGAACAAAAAAGGGATCTACCTACCATGGGGTCAATATGATCATAAGATAGTATGTATGTATAATATATGATATTATTGCAAATAAACTGACATCATTCCCCAAATGAAGTAGAACTACAATCACAATGGAGGAAAGAAAACATAAGAGTTACAAAGAAGAGTCTTTTGGACCACAACATGGAGACCAAAAAGAATCAGTGCTACCATATCAAAAATCCAAGCTGACTACACAAGGAGAAAATTTATGAACAATAGAACAAGTACAACATAACATGAAACAAAAAATAGAAGAATAGAGATGCATATAGAATAATTATACAACAGGTTCAATTTTTTTATCACCTTGCACCAAAAAAGTAACAAGGGTCGTATAAAATGATCTAACAAACATTTAGAAAATACATTACAGGAGAAGCACAATACAATAGGCAAACACATAAAAGGCTACCATAGAGGATAAGCCAATCAAGCGCATCGCCTACCCTCCCCATCTTGGTTTATATCATTTAGGGAAGGTGGGAAACTCGAAAGAGGGACTATCTCTAACACAGTAGGAATGATAGCCAGTTCCAAACAAGGATCCTCTTGAGAATCGCAATGTTTGATACTAGGTGTAATTATCAGTTACGTGGAAAGAATATGAGGTAGATCAATATCAAGATCAATAGTCTCATATTCATCATTAGCATTAGTAGGATCATCCAGAGTATCTTCTTCATCAAGATTAATTGAAATAGAATCTAAGATGCAAATGGAATCATCATAATTATTTATCTTAATATCATTATTAATATTAACCTCCTCCAACACATCATGCATAGGCTGATTGAAAGAAGGTAAATAATTTCAAAGAATAGAAGCACAGGCCCTAGTATGAGCTTGACGCTTCTTACAATGTTCATTGACAGATTTATTATTTTTTGTCTTGTTTGAAATATGTTAAGAACTAGGAGGAACAACAAGTGCTTCCTTCATGGGATCTATAGGAGGATTAGTAGGATTCATAGTAGGATGAAAAACAACACTAGTAGTTTGATTAACATAATTGGAAGCAATGGATAAAGGAGGTATGGAAGGCATAGGAAAAAGACCATAGTTAAGATCTATCTGAGGCATACTTAACTAAGGAATCTTGTGATGTTTATAGGTTTGATATGAGCGAAAAAGGTGATTAGGTCAAGAAGAACATGAATTAGGTAATGAAGGACAAAAGAAGTCAAGGTTATAAAAATCCCTAGGCCTATAAGGTTGATATAAACTATGATTAATCATTTTCACCTCTTTGTCATGAATGAGCTTAGTACACTTATGGATAGGAGAAGAAATGACACGCATGACAGTCAAGCAGGGAAAACCAAGCTTAACTTGAAATTGATCTAAAGTAGGGAGAACAACAAATGTAGTGTCCACAACTTTACTAAAAAGTTGAATAGGTAAGTTAATAGAACCAAATTATGGATAGAGAAAACCATTACAAGTTTAAATCCCCACATCATATGTATCATAATAATCACATTGTAAACACTTCATAAAGAGATTTTCTTCAGTAATGACATTGACTAAGGAAGTAGGATCAATAAGACAAGCATGCGTAGGTATCTTGGAAATCCTATCATAAATGTAAAGGGGACCACCAGGAGCCTTAATAGTCTTAGAATCATCAAAGGTGATTGAGAGTTCCCAAGGTCTTTTATCTTTAGGTTTTTTTGAAGGTTTAGTCTAAAGTTTTTGTTTAGGTTTAGGTTGAGATGGAACTTGTAATAGAGGTTGAGATTGAGGCTGGGGTGGAGAGACAAGTTGAGATGAAACAACATGCTCCACTTGGTTAAAAATATGATTAATATCATCAATCTTTGAATCATAAACAATATCCATAGATGATAGTTGAGCAATGATATTACAATCATGTGTAGGAAAAGGATTCGTATAGATTTGATTGTTTTGATTAGGAGGAGAGATAGATTTGTTCCCACTACTATCAAAATTATCAATAGATTAAGCATTATAATCAATTAAATCTTGAACCTTATGTTTTAGGGAATAAAACTTCTCAGTATCATGGCCATTTTGACGATGGTATTGACAAAAGGCTTTGGGATCAAAGTATTTTTATGCCATTGTAGTAGGAAGAAGAGGTTGAATAGAAGGAAAAGTAATCATATTAGCAGTTAACAATTTACTCATGATATAATCTAAAGATTTAGAAAGAGGAGTAAACGTATGATTTAAACAAAAAGAAGTGGATATAGAAGTGGTATTGTGAGCTGCAAAAACAACTTGATCAACAACTGTATTTTATTATTTATCTATTTTGACATAAATTTTAGGCTTCTAAAACTTGTTGGGATTAGGACCAGCATCACTCTTATCAACTGGAACAAGAGCCATTGTAGTGTTGCTCTCAAATTGACTCACTTGTAATTGATAATGATGAATCGCTGCATAAAGTTGTTGAAAAGAGGTAAATTCAATAACTAGAATCTTATCTCTAATATCCTTTTACAAATTTGAAATAAACATATCTTGAATATCAATATTAGGAATACGATAAGAAATCTGAGCATACAAACACTTAAATCTACCAATAAATTTAGTCAATTTTTCTTTAGTGTTTTGTTTACAATGCATTAAATCAGTTAAGGACACTTGCAGACCAATGTTATTTGGAGCTATTGAATAAAGGTATTAGCAAGTTTTGGAAAAGAATTGATAGAATAAGGAGGTAAAGAACAATACCATTGCAAGGATTTATCACAAAATTCCTAGCAAACAACATAGACAAAATCCTATGATCATGACCATAGTCTCTACAAAGGATTTGAAATGTTTTAACATGAGTGAAAGGATCTCCCTTACCACTTTAATTATCAAGATGATGCATATCAACTTGCTAAGGGACAAGGGCATGAATAATGTCTAGGGATAAATGAATACCGATGTCACATGTAGGAATACTAAATTTGGATTGAGTTAAGGATGCAATTTGTTATTGTAAAGAAGACACAATTTGAGACAAACTAATAATTGTGGAATCATTAGAAGAAATATGAGGCATAGAAATATTAGGAACACTAGGAAAAGTGTAAGAAGTAGCTACAATTGAAGACACAAATGGTGGAACACTTGGAAGCACAATTGGAAGAGGATTGCAATAGCTAAAAGGAACACTATGATAGGAAGGTTGTGAGCTAGGTAGAGACACTGGTGGAACACTCATAGGAAGATATGGAAGTGGAATATTTGAAGTTAGAGGATTGGAAAATGCCAGAGATGTAGTTACTACAGGAGGAGTATAAGTAGGATTACTAGGTAAAGGAACAGAAGAAGGTTCCCCACTAGTGACAAGAGGAGTGAATCCTAACTCTTGAGCTTCTTGAGCTAAAGGTTTAACATTTAAATGCACAAGATGAGTGATACCAAGTAGGAAATTAACACCTTGATCACTATCACAAAGGAATTTATTAAGATCCTCTATAGCTTGAATAGAATCTTGATTATGGTTTTCCTGAATAAGCCAATTTTCCATTTTATCAAGTTCAGTTGAAAGTTTTTGGACTTTTTCAGGAGGTACTCTTAAAGAATCATCCTCATCAGGAGATGAGTGAGAAGATTTATTCTTCATAGAAAGATTGGAAGCATGAGTTATCAAATTATCATCTGGGATCCTAAGGAAAGGAGGGGAAGACTCGGGATCAAAGGAACCCATAAGTCTGTGACATCTTCTAACCGAAATAATGTAAGTAGGACTAGAGTTAGTAAATCGGATACACCAATGCAATGTAAATGAACTAAACTAAAAATATGTGAATGCAAGGACATAAAATAATGCTAATCTAATATGTAAGCAAGATCTAACATGAAATGTAAATCTAACACCAAAAAGAAAGAGTTGTCTATCGTAGGTTCACTATAATGTAAAGGATAAATTTGATGTAAAATGTAAAGGGGGGTAAATTTTGAATAAAGGTGATTAATGTTTGATATATATGATGTGATGTAGGTGTGTGGGGTGTGGGAAGATAAGATTTCCCTCTTAACCCTAAATTTATAAATGAAAGATCCAAATTGATTAACCCCAAAGAAAGGATCAATGCATAAATTAATCAACCTATTAAGAATAAGGATAAAGAGAAAAACCCTAGGTTCTATCCTATAGAAATGAATATGTAATAGATCTACGAATATTGAAGATTTAATTGAAATTAATTGAAGAATTTACTAACCTCAAAGGGTGTGTGCACCAAGTTGTGGACCAAAAAAGTGGACGATCGGGTTATTGAAAATATGAAATCATTCTAGGCTTGGTAAACCAAGCCTAGAATAAATTATAAACAATTGTGTGTGCCTCAAAACCCAGTCAGGTTATGAGGAATTTCTCATAATCTGATCCTCATTGAGTTTCTAATAACCTGATCGGGTTATGAGATATTTTTCATAACCTGATCGGGTTATGAGAAATATATCAAAAATAGAACTGCCCGCAGCTTCGGCCATTTTTTAATGCCTAAACCATGGAACAGAAGTGTGGAGGAGGGTAAATAGTAGAAAAACTTGTTCATTCTTTAAACAAAACATGATTTAATAAATATTTTCAACAAAGGGCACCCCATAAGAAAGGTAAGCTTGTTTGTTTTTGTTGTTTTTTTTTGCAATTGTAATCAAATTAGGTTATTATATTATTTTATTTTTCTTTAATTATTTTCATTCTAGATTCATCAAAAAACATAAAAAGATGAAAAAAAAATGACCACCCCCATAGAAGCACCATCATCGCCACCTATAAACCCTCAACAACCCTCACCGCCTATAAACCCTCAACCACAATCTCCACCGTAAATCCTCCTCAAAATTCTCCTCCTCCACAATCATCGCCACTTGTACACCCTCCACATGTGTCGTTAGGTCATGTAGATGCATCAAAAGAAGACCTTGTGCAATGAATTAACCAAAATAGTGCACAAATTAATATATTAGTCAATAGGTTGAAGGCTTTTGGTCTTTAGCATCACTTTACCCTCGCCACTACATTAGAAAAAATTTCCAATAGTGCAAATGAGGTGTCTCAAGAGGTGATAAAATGGGGTTCATGGAGAGATAGGTGTCATAAATTTTATGCTAATGGTTTATCCTATGAGGATATGAAAGGAAAAGGCATAGAAAAATGTGACATATGTGGCCTTTTCACCGATCCTAATACTAGCAATTCCCTAGAAGTTAATACAAAATGATTTCCTATATATTGGTGTGTTCATAGGGGGATGAAATCATATTTTTAGGATAGGTGGTATATGGTATTTGATCAACCACCTTGTAATAATAATGAGGTTCCTTTATATTTTTTGAGGAAGCTATACTGTGAGTTTATCATTGGTGAGAAGTTGAATTACTTTGAATTTCGCGAGTTCCAGGGTAGAGGGAGAGGCTTTGTATAGGATAGACCTAGGGCACATAGGATTATCCAACCATAAGAGAGTATGCATACTATGAGAAAACCACTCATTCATGTTGTGGTCCCAGTAGTGGTGAAGGAGTCTATGGATATATAGACTCTTCATGTAGTTGCATCATTGGCTAATGTCATTATCCAGCATAACACTCAGTTAGTTGGAGAAGATGGATCATTGCCACCTCCATCTTCATTAGATGTGGCATTAGGATCATCCCATCCTATGCCAACTTCATCACCATCAGATGCACCATTAGGAACATCTCATCCCGTACGAGATCCATTATCATCAGATACATTTCCATGGTCATCCCAGCCCATTAAGCATATTTGTATCAGTTGTAATAGTATATGTGATGGGGTAGATAGCCAGGTGAGTGTGGATGGTTTGACATCCCATTCATGTTTACATTGCAGAAAAATATGTCAGGCATCCACTATTGAGGATGTGGTCCTCACAAATGATCTATTGTTGATGGTGTATTTTTCAGAGCCGACATAGGTTTGTTTAAATTTGTGTTTTGACATGCTATTTTAATTAATTACCTAAATCTGTTAAAACCAAATAGAATTTTATGTATAGAATAATCTAAATTGATACATAAATAATATGCATTTTAGGGTGCAGCTGGTGGTACAAGCACACCAAGGAGTGCTCGTTATAGTACACATAGACGGGTAGCTCAAACACCTAAGGTAATGTTTTATAAATATTCCTAAAATAGAATACTACATTAATTTGAAAATATAATATCTTAATAATTTTTATGGTGGTAACTTAGTGTAGGTTTTTTTTCTATTTCTTTATGGTCAAAGAATTGTTTATAATATAATTCAACTCAAGGAATTCACTTCCTTGTCTAGCCATCATGAGTCAAATTGATTTGAACTCCCGCCCTCCATCCTTGGACTCAATTCAACCAATGCTAAACTCATACATAGACTCATACCCCAAAAAATCACTTATTGGCTTCTGAATCAACCTTGAACATCATTTGAAACATCCAACCATCATTCTTTTACTCTTATTTCTTGTTCAAAATCATGAATACAATCTTTGATTGTTCATTGATTTTGATTATCCTTAATCCTTCAATAATCCTCCATGGCCTTTTGAAGACTCCCAACATACATGACTTAGAGGTGGTGGTTGGTGACCTCATTGATCATGTCTGACAACAATCCATCTCCTATTTGTAACAACTTCTCACTTCCAAAGCCCCCTCAAGGACTCACCTTCTAGGCTACCCCAAGTGCTCCTAGTGCTTCCCAAACACCATATCTTCACTCAGGACTTCAAACTTCATTTCAAATCCATAAATAGTCTCCTTATGGCCTATCTACCATGTTCCATCAACCCATTAAGTCTATATAACTAATCCCTTACCCAACTCTCACATTCAACCCTTAAAGCTAGTAGCCCACACTAGTCACTATTTTTTCCTTTTCTCCAAATTTCTCCAAATAAATAAGGAAACTAAAACATGATTCAGATACCCTTTTGGGATCTTTAAATCCTCCCCAATATTTAGTATATACTCATTTGGACCATACCCAAGATCCAATACTCATGTAACCTCCAAACTAAGCCTAATTCTCCTCATTTACAAAGCAACCCCTAACTCCACTTACTCTCATGACTCCAAAGGCTGAAATAGTACTTCTAGGGGTTAATAAACAATATATTTTCAACTCTCCAAGGTGCTATCCTTTATATATGGCCTTAGCCACTAAACCCTCACTTCTAGGATCACACACCTAGGGTCTGATCAAAAGGACCCCTCCAATCCACTCTAGGCCAAACCAACTGAATACACACTTCACTATAGACCCCCACATGTAGAATCCATCACAAAACCCCTTCATCCTCAAAGAAATTCACCATCCTTCTCTAACTATGCCTACAAATTTGTTAAAGAATAGTCTTGTGTGTGAAAGAAGAGTTCAAAATTTTATATTGTAATAATGGTTTGTAAAATTTGATTATAAACTTGTGATAATAGATCATTTGTATAATTCAAGTGAATCATAATCTTCATTGTAAACTATTTCTTATATATTTATTGGATTTTTTATAGGGCTTTTCAGGGGCTCAGATTTTTGAGATTGAGGATGTCACCCTTTCTGCCATTGACTTTGGCTTAGAGAGCTATGTGGTATCATTTCCTGCATACTTCTTGTTTATAGTATTAATTGAACGCATGCGGTATCATATTATTTCTCTTATGTTAATTTTTTTTTATTAGCCTACCCCCTCCAAGCTTGAGGTCATTAGGAAAGAGGAAGAAATTATCGGGGATATTGAAACAAAAAAGGTAATTAAGTCCAATTTAAGTATATTTGTTGAAATGTATTAATAACATTTCAATGTAGTCTATATTGATTAATGCACTTGAATTGTTTATTGCATACATGTAGAATCAATTTGGTTTCACTAAACTGATGAATGCCCCAAACATTGTTGATGTTCATGAGAGGGAGGAGGTAACACGTTTTCATATTTACTTTCAATTGCATTCTTTTTTGTTCAAAATATTTTAGAAATCATGTTCCTCTATTAGTATGTCATTTTATACAAATTTTCATATAGGAATTGGTCATAGCTACCTCAGATGAGGCGAACCCTTCTCCAGTTTTGATGGATCCCTTAGCTAGCACAGGAGATCCAGTTGTAGTATGTATTTTCTTTTTAGTCCATTCATTTTTTATTTTTTAGTATTTCTGATTTATAACATGTATTTTGTATTGTTTTTTCTGTTGTAGGACCCTTCACCACTGCCCGTCATTCCTTTTCGTGGCCATTTTTATAGGAGTCCCATACACCCACTATGGAGCTCATTTCATTTATCAGTTAGCCTAAGCATAAGAGATCCAAGTGAGGCTTCAGTATGCAAATTGCAACCCAATATTTATGTATTTTGATATTATTTTGAGATAATATATATGGCTTAACATTTGAATTGTTCTTGTGTAGAGACTTAGTGAACCAAGTGTTGTTGTGAAGAAGCTAGATTTTGATGATCCACCATAGTCATAGATATATTGAGACATTTTATAGATCTAGTTGTTGTCATTGAATGACCAAATTTTGTGTGTGTGTGTGTGTGTGAGAAAATACACCTTCATGAAATTAAGATAAAAGACAACAATTCTATGGAAGATAATACAAAACTAATCTACAGAATTGAAGCTAAATCTATATCATCTCATGGTTCTCTATCCAAGCTTTGTTAAGAGAGCTCTCAGGCTTAATCTCTCTCAAGGAAAATCCTAGAACAAGATATGTATGGAATTCAATGCTCAAATCTAGCTAGAATGCTTAAAAAATGCTTAGAAATGCTCCAAGATCATGAAAGAAATTAGCAAATGCTCTTAAACATGATACTAAATGATGAGGCAAATGCTAAAACTCTCTCAAATCTCTCAAATGCTCCTTAATATGCTCTCAATATTGCTCTCAATATGTATATAATAAGGATGCTTTTGCTCTTGAATTCTTGGATCCCAAACACAAAGGAATTTGCTTGTATTTATAACATTTTCCCAAGGGTAGGGGGTAGAGTGAATTGATCATGATCAATGTTTGGTTAAGTCAAAAGCTTTGAGGAATTTTCAAATGGAGGGAAAGTTTATTGAACTCAAAGATATTAGGAATTAAATAATTCCATCTTTTAATTAAATTAGCCATGGAAGGGTGATTGGGTTGGATTTGATTTTTTTTATTTGAACTATACAATTGAAAAATCAATTGCATAATTTGATTAATCCCTTTAGGCTTGAATTTAATTAATTGATTTCATGATTTAATTGATCTTTTAAATTGATTTGAATTTTATCCATTTGATTTGCATTGATTAAATGTCTATTTGATGATATTGTGAAGCATTTGGCTGAGATTTATAATTTGGAATATTTGAGGTACACCTGGTAAATTTTAGGTGTCTACAAATGCCCCTCTTTGAATTGATGTGTGAAGCGCATTGATTCAAAGAAAGCTTGATTGTCTTGATCATTGAGCTGATACTGATGAGCTGATATGGAAACCCAGATATGGAATGTCAATATGAAACCCTGATATGATACTTTGATATGAAACTCGATATGAAACTTGATATGGAACTGTGATATGAAATCTAACATGAAACTCGATATGGAACCCTGATATGAAATCTGATATGAAACTCGATATGGAACTTTATATGGAACCCGGCTGATAAAGTTTGAAATTTTAATGCCTCGGATTGGATATGAAACTGATGCATAATCCATGTTTGATGATATAATGATGCCCCCTCAGAAATGGAATCATCTTGATCGTAGGTAAAAGATATTTGATGAAGAAAGTGAATAAGCTAGATCAAAGATGATAACATTTTTGATAAATGATGATGTGAAAAGATGTCGAACAAATGACCCAGCAAGCACAATAGGCCAATGAGGGTTGACTGGGTCAAAAATCTCATAAAATAGCTTAAATAGGTTGAAAAACCCAAAATTACTATTCATTTTCACTTTTGACTATTGAGATTTTTCTCTGATCCTCTAACGATTGATAACGATGGTGGTCCTGATCTGAGAGCATAGATTCGAGCGAGCATAGAGATATCAGAGACCGCTTGATTACAGATCTCCAGTGAGTGGTCCGAACTGTCTTAGTGCATTTATTACTTTCAAAAATTGCATTTATTACATATTTTACTACTTTGTAGAATAAATTTTAGCCAAATGCCACGTAGGATAGATTAAGTGTTGCGTAGGCCCGTTAAAAGCCGTGTCCACACTACGAAAATCTATGTACGCACAATCCTTAGCTGCGTAGGTGCTAGGGTTAAATTGCAACCAAAAATAGGTTATACGCCACCTAAAAAGTCCATGTTTTAAATGCCACATATGGTGATTAAAAATTTGCATAGGCTTGCAAAAGGCTACCTAAGAGGCAAAGTGCGACCTCCATGTAGTAAAGAACCACTTTTGAAGATTTAAAAGCTGCCTGGCCTAAAAATCCGTGTATACTTAGTTAAGTGTCGCCTACCATAAAGATGAAAGATGAACTTAGTTCAATTGATCGTCCAAATGACTTGAGTAGATTCCAAGCTAGAAAATGTTTGTTCAGAATGTCACATAGTGTTTAGGATGGTAGAAAAGTCATAATGATAAATGTTTGATAGGTCAATCAGATATTATTAAAAATGATTACAAATTGTCCTTGTGTCTTATGATTTAAAGGTTAGGAGCAATAAGTTGATACGCTCAAGTTAGAGAAAAGATAGATTTAATGTGTTATGATTGACTTAGAATGGTTCATCAAGAGAAAAACTAACACGATGCACTTTTTTTCAAAATGTAGCAGTATTATCGCAAGTTGCAGGTGCGAGGAGTCGCAATGTGGATCTTCAATTTGGTAGATGAGCTCACGCCACCAGAGTGGCGTACCATTGAGACTTGCGGTCTTAGTTTCCTTTTAGATCTCCCTTAGTTTTAGCTAAACTGAGGTTTACTGACAGCTATAGCAGAGCATTGGCACTTTGACCATAATACCTTCCATTTACCTCTCGGTGAGATGATGATTACGCTAGAGGATGTTTATAGACTTTTGAGGATCCTGACTCATGGAGAGCGGGTATATTATGATGCAGTGTATGACAGAAGTGTATGCAGATGGGTGTTTAGAGATAACACCATAGCATATGATTGTATTACCTGGGCACAGTTTGCCTCATTCCCTACCCTACTAGTATTATTAGGGGCTTTGATAGGAGGATTGTTGTTGCTAGATAGAAAAGGACGTGGTTTTGCAGTCAGATGGGGCCAGATTATTGAGGACTTGATTTCTCATCCATGGAGGATGGATTGGGGTTCTTGTGTGCTAGCATAGTTATATCATGATTTGCATGAGATTGTATATCGGCACAGTGCAGCGATTTATGCAGGTGCAATTTTATTATAGTTATGGACATGGGAGCATATCCCTATCACTAGGCCAGTGTCAGCATGGATGCTGGCTTAGGGTTATCTATATGTAGTTTTATATGATGGCATGATTGTCCAACATCATCTAGGCAAGATGGATTATTGGTGACATGCGATCGATGATATTGATTAGGTGGTGTGGAGGCCATACTTGCAGTGTGAGAGGTGGCAGGAGGATGATGATGAGTTATTGTACATGTTTTAACCTTGCTAGATGATAGGCTGATCCTCTTTGGTGATCAAGAGATTTTGCTTTGGCAGAGTATTACGCCAGTTCGGTCAGATGCAGGATATTCCATAGGGTGTGGCTTTATATTCTAGGGTATAGGTAGAGAGATTGATGTGGGTTTCATAGGTTGACTACCAATTAGCCTATCTTTAGATAGATCAGCTGGGATACAAATTTTGGGATTTACTACCATAGGTTGCTGATGCAGGGATGTTTGTAGAGTATAGAGAGTGGTTTATGCGACATCAATTCATGAGGTTCACAGATCCAACAGAGCCTATCCCAGATGTTGATGAGCTTTTTGAGGATGATGGAGATGGAGATGATGGTGACGATGGTGGTAGACCATGCCAGCATAGAGTGCAGAGACCTCCTAGAGCACCATGTGTTCAGAGAGCAGGGCCTTGGATGAGAGGTGAACATGTGAGAGGCTGAGGTGGTGGCTTTAGATAGCCTAGGAAGAGAGTAGCAGTTGTATAGGGACCTCAGGGTTAGGCTCCTTTGAGAGTAGATTCCAATTGGGCTAGGCAGAGACATAGATGGGTTCAGGATGCTAGACAGGTTCCTGGGAAGATACCATAGGTCAACACAGCACAGGTTATTCCATAGGTTCCTTTAGCTCCTCAGGCACCACAAGGTCCTCCAGCAGCGCAGGCTCTAGTTGTAGATGAGATAGTTCAGGATGTGTGGGGGTTACAGGCTGGTATGATGACAATGACAGCCAGATTAGATCAGGTCATGACTATGCTGTAGCAATTTTTGGCCACCCTGGCTCAGCTACCGACTAGTGTGAGCACTAGTCAGGCACCTCCAGGTTCACAGGATAGAGCAGGTGATAGAGATCCTGATGGCATAGGTGGGTCAGGCACAGGTTTAGATGGATTAGGTGCCCCTACTGGGTCATGAGATAGATATGGACCCAAGATTGTGTATCATATGTATTGGTAGAGCTAGACTTAGATGTATCGTTGATGTATCATTGTTATTGATGTACCTTTGATGTATGGATTATGCTATAGACATTTGATGGACTTTTATCTGAAGATGATCTTTGATTTCTCCTTTGATGATGTTATGAGATTTCCTTTTATGCATGTCTATATTGTTCTATGATGCATTAATTTCTATTGCAATGGATGCAAATGTCTTAGAGTAGGACATAGATAAATGGATGCAAATGATGTGGATGCAATTTATCTCTATATGTTTTTTTTTTGTGGATTATGCAATGCATTGAATGCAATACTTAGTGCTTATGGTAAATGAAATGCATCTATCTTTTTGTGTTTTTGAATGTATGCAATTTAATTCATGAAATACAATTCTAAACAATGATATGGAAAAGTATTAATGAATAATGTATCTTTTTCTTATTTTTATGAATGTATAATGAGTAATGATTAATGATAATGAATGCAAGGGAAAATCTCATGTTGAATGTCTGGAAACCATTAAATTGATGAAGTGTGATCAACCCTTTGTCTACCCCCTTGAACTTGAAAAAATGCTATTAATACAAGCCTTTTGAGAACTAATCATTTGAGAAGGCCAGGTAGAGAGCAACATGTAATTAATTTAACATGAATGCAACTAAACTAACATGCAAGATGCAATGCAAATAATTTTCCTTGAGGTTTGTGAACATAATGCAAACTGAGATATATTATCATCATAGAGAATTGTGGAACTAGGAGTCCATACAATCCTTACTAGTGCCACTGTGACCATAAGAATATGAATATGACTTACTCGCGTGTGGTAACCCCTTTGAACGAAACCAAGTACAACCCTCACTAGTTGTAAGACCAACTATGGGAGTATGCGTATTGGGTTAGTCAGATTCAATGTTGCAAGTGGATGTTGGTATTAAGATATGGAAAATCTAAATAACCAAGGTATCCTTTTGTGTAAACAGACAAAGGTTAACTCTTTGTCCTATATGAATATCCTCTATGGTTATTTGATGACCATGTCTTCAGACTAATTCACACAAGTTAAAGAATCTTCCTCAAAATAGTCACTCAAAAGCGTAAGAAAAACATCATGTCTTTTATCCTTGCCAATCTAGTCAAAACATCATTGATTAGCTAAAAAGAACATGACTCAAAAAATTCAATGAAAAAATCACCAAAAATTCCAAGTGTTTGTGAAATGTATCAAGATTTTCAAATAAGAATTCCAGACAATTTGATCATTTAAGGTGTGTCAAATTTTAATCCTGATAAAATAGGGCAATGAGATTCAAGGATTATGGTATGTGATAAAGCTTATTTGGGATTGAACAATGATAGTCGTCAAAGGTTCAAAAATGTCTCTCCTGAATCTGAAAATTTGCTTCTGACATGTGACCGAAATGTGGCACTATTGAATCTGATTGGTATCAAAAATCTATGATGTGTGCCCCCAAGTGATAAATGTGACCAATGTGATATGTAGGGCAACTGAATCTAGAATGTGACAAAATGCAGCTCTGAAACTTTATTAGGACAATGCATGAATGACAGATGCAATGAGGACATGGACGAGTGAGATGAGTAAACCACAATATGTACAAATGCAACTAGGAAAGACTGAAGGGACAAAAGGCGCCTGTGTCCAGGTTTTCACCTCTTGGGATTATTGCTCTTTTTTCTCTTTTTCTCTTTTTTTTTGGCTACCAAGGTGCCTATTGCTAGGTTTTCACCAAAGCAGTTTTTTTCTTTTTCAAATGTTTTTGGCTTTTTGAAATTTCTAATTTTTGATCTTTTCTCCTTTTTTTGGTATTTTTGAATTTTCTCATGTACAAAGGTGATGCTTGACTCATCTGATACTCTTCAATTTATACTCTTTTATTCTAGTACTCTTTTCTCTGAATCAAGTGTGGAACCTTTTAAGATGAATGTTATTAATAGGTTCTAGCAATTCATCACCATCATAATCAACCAATTCGTAGGTCCCCATCCCAAATGAAGAAATAATGACAAAAGGACCAAGCCAATTTGATTCCCACTTTCCTTTCTTTTCCCTATCAACTTGATTTTTTGGATTTTCTCTCAATACTAGATCTCCTATTTGAAATTTTATTGGCTTGATATGTTTGTTATAATTCTTGGAAATTTGATTTTGATACACTTTCAAATGGTCATAAGCTTGAGTTTGATGTTCCTCCAACAATTCCAATTGTTGAAGATGGGCAACTCTATAATCCTCATTGATTATTAATCCATGCAATGAAACTCTAAGGGATGGTATCTCAACTTCTAAAGGAAGAACATCTTCGGCCCCATAAACCAAAGAAAAATGTGTAGCTCCTGTCAGGGTTCGAATATGAGTCCTATAGGCCCATAATGCTGGATTGATTTGAAGGTGCCAATCCTTTCCTAATTTTCCAATGGATCTCTTAAGTATTTTCAGGATGTTCTTGTTAGTGGCTTCTACTTGTCCATTACCTTAGGGATAGTAAATGGATGAAGAGTGATGGGTAATGTAGAATGTGTCACAAAGTTCATCAATATCTTTGTTCTTAAACTATTTTCCATTATCCATGATGATGGCATGAGGAATTCCATATCAAAAAATGATATTATTTAGGATAAACATGGGAATTTGTTTTCCTGTTGCAGTTGATAAAACGACAGCTTCAACCCATTTAGTAAAGTATTTTGTTGCTATGATTATATATTTGTGTCTGTTTGAAGAAGGTGGATAAATCATGCCAATTAGGTCAAAACCCCATTGATAGAATGGTCATGGTGTGACAAAAGGGTCTAATTCTTGTGCTGGTGCATGAATCAAGTCTCCATGGTATTGACATTTATTGCAAACTTTAACATATTGACAAGCATCTCGTTCTAAGGTTTTCCAAAAGTACCCCATACGTAAGATTTTCTTAGCTAGGTTTAAACCGTTTCAATGTGACCCACAAATCCCCTCATGGACATCTTTTAAAGCTAATTTTGATTCCTCTTCCTCTCGACATCTAAGGAGTGTTCTGTCAAGACCTTTATGATACAATGTGTCAGAAAGGATAGTATAACGGGTTGCTTGTCTTATGAAATTTTTCTTTTGAGCGCGGGTTTGGTCTATATGAAAGGTTTGATTTTGGAGATAAGCATAGATAGGTCCATACCATGGAGATTCATGTCCATGTAAAAGGGCAACAATTTGGGTTTCAGGTAGGTTAAATGTTGGTTTCACCAATTCCTCCACCAAGAACTCATACTTTTCATTTTGATCAGGTAGCTGAAGTAAAGATTCAAGAGTGGCCATTACGTCAGCTACTCTATTCTTGTCTCTTGGAATTTGTACAAAGGTAATAAAAGAAAAGTACTTCTTCTAGTTGTCCACTAAATTATTATAAGGCAAAAAAATTTCATCCTTAGTATTATACTCATCATTGACTTGATTAATGACTAATTGAGAGTCACCATATACCTGTAACTCTATGACATTCCATTCCAAAGCTATCTTGATTCCTATGACGAAAGCTTCATACTCTGCTATGTTATTGGTGCAAGGGAACAATAACTTGTAAGATTTTGGGATTGTGTAACCTTGTGGTTTAATTAAAAGAATGCCTGCTCCACTGCCATTTTTGGTATATGATCCATCAAAGTATAGAGTCCATGTCTTTGCTTCGACATTCACAATTGCAAAATCCAAGAATTCAACTTGTATAGGATAGGTAGATTCTTTAGGATATTAATCCAATTGATCGTCTATAACTTGACATTTGATTGCTTTTCTATCAACATAGTCAATTTCAAATTCACTAAGTACCATAACCCACTTCGCAATCCTTCCAGTTAAAGTTGTTTTGTTGAGTAAGTATTTCAAGGGATCAATTTTAGCTATAAGTTTCACTTTGTGTAACAACATGTAGTGTCTTAAATTTTGAGATGCAAATACCACGGCTGGGCAAGCCCTTTCCATGAAACTGTAATTTAACTCATATTTGATCAAGGTTCTACTCAAATAGTAGATAGCTCTTTCTTTCCCTTCATTATCCTCTTGTCCCAATAAGACTCCTAAAGATTTTTCTGTTGCTGAAATGTAGAGTAATAAAGGTTTCCCTTGAATTGGTGACATTAATATAGGAGGATTCATCAAGTATGTTTTCAACAATAAAAAGGCTTTGTCACACTCCTCAGCCCATGTGAAGATGGTGTCTTTATGTTGTAATTTGGTGAAAGAATGGCATTTTTCTGCCAATTGAGAAATGAACCTTCTAATAGATTAAAGTCTTCCTTGTAGTGACCTTATTTGACTGATATTCTTTGGAATGTCCATGTATATTATTTCTTGTACCTTTTCAAGATCTGCTTCAATGCCTTTTGCTGAAACAATGTATCCTAGGAGTTTCCCAGATTGTACCCCAAAAGCACATTTCTTTGGGTTAAGTCTCACCTTGAATTTTTCTAACCTTGTAAAAATCTTGTCAAGTATGGATAGATGATCTCTTCTTTCATGTGACTTAGCTAAAATGTCATCCACATAATCTTCCATAAAGGTGTGCATCATGTCATGGAAAATGGTAGTCATAGCTCTTTGATAAGTGGCTCCAGCATTTTTGAGACCAAAGGCATGGCATTCCAACAAAAGGTACCCCATGGGCATGTAAAAGATGTCTTCTCTTGATCCTTAGGCGCTATGCAAATTTTATTATACCCACTGAATCCATCCATAAGTGAAAGTATAGAATGACCTGCTATGAGATCTACAATAGCATCAATGCTAGGTAAGGGAAAGTCATCTTTTGGGCAGGCAAGGTTCAAATATCTGAAATCTGTGCAAACTCTTATTGTTTTATCATGTTTGGTAATTGGTACAATATTCGAGATCCATTTGGCATATGCTATTACTCTTATAAATCCTTCTTTGAGCAATTTCTCCAATTCAACTTTGACTAAAATAGCTATGTGTGGATGCATTTTTCTCAACTTCTGCTTTACGAGCTTAACCCCTGGTTTCACATTTAAGTGATGCATAATGAAACTTGGATCTAATCTGGGCATGTCAGCATATGACCATGCAAAGTTGATTTGTTTTTCTTGAAAAAATGTAATGAACTCTTCTCTTTCCAAAGGGCTCAAAGATGCTGCTAAATGAATGAATTTAGGATATTTTTCTATGCCAATGTTGACCTTTTCTGTAGGTTCAATAAGTATAGGTGACCTTTCATCTTTGTGATCTGGAAAGGTGTCCAACCTTTCTCCCTTAGGTGCCACAGTTGGGTTTTCACCTTTGGAAACATCCTTTATTTTTACTTTTTTTGGGTCTAGCACTGCCACATGGTGGTTTTCACCACTAGACCATCTAATTTTTTTTGTATATTTTCTATTCATTTTTTGGATTAAAAGGTTGAACACCTACCCCTATCATCATTTTTAGAGTGAGTTCATTGGTGGAAGAATTGGGTTCAACCGCATTGAGGTATAAAGCCATTGAATTGTCATTGGGGAAGTAGAGTAAGTCATTTGACTCGGATAGATCCCAATCAATAAGTTAGAGATGCATTAAGGATAAATAATCATTGAATGGGTTTTCATTCAAAAGAGTTAAGGATATGACTTCATTAGATGGTTCATACATTGTATCATCAAGGTCTATGACATGTGCCTCTTCTATATGGTCTATGGAAGAAGGATCAAAATCTTCTCCATCAGAGTCCACTAAGATTTCTATGGGAAATAAAGCATGTTGATTAAACACTAGGGTAGAATCTCCCATCCATGAAGGTACCCAAGGTTCACCTACCCATTGAGTGAAAAGAGGTGCTTGTTCTATGTTGACTTGTTTAGGTTCACTTGCTGTTTGAGTTGAATTCGAACCTTGAGTCATTTGTTCTTCATTCTTAACTTTAGGAGGAATTTCATAAGTGTGAATGGTATCAACCTCTATGTCATGACAAGATTCTTCAGTCAAAGAATCCCACTCATAGTCTCTAGAATCATCTTCACTTTCGAAACCTACCATATGGATATGTGTACGAAAATCATGCATGGGACTTGAACTTTCTCCTTTATGTTGAAAACCTATGTCGACTTTCTCTTCGTTGGCTCTCCAAATGGGTTCAATAGGTTCTAACAATACTCTATGTCAAACTCCTAAGGGTCCTCTTCCCTTATACCCCATTTTCTTCATAATATCAAATCCTTTTCCATATTGATCCATTTGGATATTGATATGTTGCACCCTTTCATTGGGATTAGCTGAATT
>MU227823.1:1012196-1048179 GCA_018584345.1 Thuja plicata | reverse complement strand
CTTTTGGACTCACTTCACATTTACTTGAAGAGTTAAGTGCTCCACCTTTAGTGATTTAAATACTTTTGATAGTGAATTACTTACTTTTTATT
Organism: Thuja plicata; assembly: GCA_018584345.1. Lineage (NCBI taxonomy): Eukaryota > Viridiplantae > Streptophyta > Pinopsida > Cupressales > Cupressaceae > Thuja > Thuja plicata. Next base: position 1,048,087 of record MU227823.1, on the reverse strand, counting down.
TCTAGAAGGCCTGCTTGGGGACACACCACCTCAAGAGATGACCTTAACTCCTATGTTCCGGCATGTTGATGGGGTTTTGCTGACCGGGTCCACCAATAGTCATAAGTTGTCACTGGGTACTGGAGGTACCAGCCAACTCCGCCTGTAAAGGTTATCCGGGGAAGTTAGATTCCGTGGGCCTTAAAGCACCTAGGTGTTGGGTCACGATGGTGTGGGGCTCGGTTGGGAGAAGTGACTATTTTTGAGGGGGATAGCTGGTTTCTTCAACTCGTTCTCTCCAGAGATTCAGTGAGGTGAGGTTTCTCCTAGCATTCTACACTTAGAAAATAAAATGAAAAAGATCCTGCAGGGTTAGAAACACTTCATCTAACTATAGTCATGTTTAAACATTCAAGACATCAATAATACTCTGATATACTACACTAAATACTGAATAAATACACAACCATCAGTTAGTATTTTATCAGTAGTGAGGGAAAAGAGGTCATTAATCTATTTGACATATCAGAGCAGAAGACATAAAGAACATGAAACATAAAATACCATTAACTCAGAAGCATGAATGCCAACAACATCATTGCAAAGAATTCTCCCTTCTTCATTAATGTCTCTTCTAGAAAGCACTGGTGCATGATACAATGGTGGCTCCAGGGGAGCATCTAACTACTGAAAATGGGACAATGGAGCATTGAGCTCTGCAACTAGAATGAGAAATCGCCTTTCTATTAATCTGGACAGCAAAATCATCAATTTTGCGGACCCCTGGAAATGGGCTGGTCTATCTATTTATACACATTCTCTTCTAAACCCTAACCCTAAGCCTATTTTACATCATGTTTCAATAAAATACAATATCTGGGGGCTGGTACTACCTGCGCCACCCTACAAAAGACCTTGAGATGGAATAGGCCTGATACGCCAGAAGAATGAGACAAAAATATACAGTAGAAGAATCAGCCTCAAGAAGAGAGCCCGAAAGGGGAAGGAAGAAAGTAGGTCTCCCGTGGGTCAAGGCTACATGCCTCATAAATGGGAAAAGCAGTGCCCTATCTCTAATGCACTAGGTGTACCTCCGAACAACGCCTCGAGAAGACCACCTTGTCAGAAAACCAACTATTGAGTCGATTCCCCCTTGATGTAGCCAACTACCTTCTGATAGCCTTTATTAACCACTCCTAGAAGTGACCGGTCAGCCTCGGGGACCGAGACACAGATCACTCGAAATAATAAAAAATTTAGGATCCGAGACTCTAGACTCTGAGAACTTACGTTTCCAAAAGAATAAAGAATACTAAATGTTTGAGTTTTCTCCGGCCTCCAGAGAAAGCTCAAGGTTGTTTATTATCATTGGAAGCCTGGAGGAGGCAGGAGATTCCATCTTCGTCTACATATTTCAGGCTAGCCCTTCGGTACTTGGCCACTTCAATTTGTTCCCCAAGGTCTGGAACATTCTCCTTAAACTCATCAGCCATTTTTGCTGCATCGTGACCACTAAGCACCATACGAGTTAATCTCATCATTTGGGCACCATCTATCCCCTCTAGGGACTGATATCGGGACTTCATCATTTCATCAAAACTCTCCAAAATTGAATCCTATAGTGTGCACGTATCTGTACTGAGGGGGTCAGCCCCGCAAGTCTTTGCTACAAAAGACTTGTATAAATTGAAAGAATATTTTACCATATTGACTTTATCCTATAGAGTCCCTACCAGTTGCTCGATTACCTCCAATGTGAGGTCAAGTCTAGAGTGTTGGGTCCTCACAAAATCAAATGATTCATCCCCCAGAATTCCAGACTCAGAAATCATTTCCTCTCCCAAGCCAAGGAGTTTTTCAAGCTCCACCTTCCATGCTTGATAGTTTTTGATATCACCCTCCCATAAATCAACAAGAGTCTCTGCTTGGTGTAGAACATGTCGCGCCATATATAAGTCTGGGAGGGTGGATACTAAGAAATGCTAGGTGTTTCCTATTTGTAGGGCGACCCACTTGTCGACTGCTTGGGCCGCCTTTTTCATTGTCTACAGGGAGTCAATGTCACTTTGTGGTAGATCTTCAGATGTGGAAGCCTCTAGAGGAGCGACGTTCATAGGTCAGGCTAGCTCGGTAAGCAATACCATAATTTTTGTATTTTTTGCCTTTTCTATCTTGAGCCTTTGGGCCTCTTTTTCATAACGGGCCTCCACTGCCCTAGCTGCCTCCTTTAGCAAATCCACCTCACCTTGTTTTCCTCTTTTTCCCAGTGATACCTCTACAACACTATAATCTCTGGGCTCTGTGGTTGCTTCATCAGTGCCCACGGGAGGTGTCGCCACAATGGAAACTGTTTCTCCGCTCAGCCCAGTTTGAAGAGTATGAACCATCTGGGCTTTCTTGGCCTTTGGTGGGGCCTGGACCTGAGCCATCATTTCAGCCAGGGAGAGAGGAGTTGCGGGAGTGGATGGAGCTTTTTTTTTCCTGCTCTCTACTAACCACTGAGGTGGTAGGGGTGGCTTTTATGCCAGAGTCTGTTCTCTTGGTTCTTCCCCGGTGTCTTGTGGCTACTCCTCGGTGGTGGGGACCTCATCTGTCCCTTTTCCTATGTCTTCTTCTTTATTAGTAATATCTTTCTCAGCAACATCCATCTCCTCAGCCTTGTCCTCTGTATTTATGGCTTTGTTTGGACTTTTGTTGGCTTCTTTAGGGATTTCCTCTTCGTGTTGCTCTCCGTTTTTCTCATTCTCTACCGTCTGGGATTCTTCTTCTGTCAGCACATCCTTTGGCAGTAGGGGTGGTACTGGAATGAGATTTAAAGTTTGGGCTGCAGTAATTACTTGCCCAAAGTTTTCTCCCAAGAGTGGCACCTAGAACGTGGCGGCTGGGGTTACGGTTATTCCTGAAGGTTCAGTTCCCCCAAAAGATATCGTTTGTTCATCCTGCCTTTGTTGGTCCACCCTCAGACTCTGCATTTTGGAGCCTTAGAGGCAATCTTTGGCTCTGGCTCCCTTTCCTCTATCTATTTTTCCTCCTCCTTTGTAGGTTCTTGTTCCGCAGCTTCTTGTTTTGTAGTTTGGACTTCTGTCTCCGTTTGCCTGGTGTCCCCCTACAGGTTTCTGAACTTGTTGGTTGCAAAGACATCATCAAATTCCTTTTGCAAGGGGGAACTGGCTGGGACTCTAGTAGGCTCTATTTCCTTTTCCAGCTCTGGGGAACTGGAAGAGAGAATTTCTACTTGTGGGGTCTGGGATGTACCCAACCCCAACTCTGTCTTAGGCTTTTGGTTAAGGCTCTTCTTTCTTCGGGTAACCAAGGGTGGCCCCGCATACCTTATTGCTGCTACTTCTATTGGATCCAGCCCCGTTGCCTTCACCATTAAGGCTACCAACGACGGGGAGGAAGGGGGACGAATTGGCCCGGCCATGAGCACTAGAGTGACCAACCGCGAAATTAGTTTCTCCCTCATATGTTGGGAGACTACCACTGACTACTTTATATGTTCCTTTATGGGGACTTCTTACATAGGAGGGGTTGTGTCTATTCCTTTTCTTTTATCCACTCCCTACGAAGAAGTCTCGGCCTCCAGAGTTAATTTTTGTGCGGGCTAGGCTGCTTGGCGGGTACTTTTGGGGCACACCTTTTTCAAGTAGACATAACTTTGCTTGACCACCTCTCGGGTGAAGTCCTTAATTGTAGGCCCTTCTTGGGCATCCCAATTTATAGGTGGGAGGGTCATTGTATTGATTCCCTTTACCTTGTATTGGGGATCGATCATGGGGCCGGCATCTGAGAAGTCCTCCAGAAACGTCCGTAGCTTCAACCTTTCCATCATGCCTATTGTCATCCTGACATAGTGCCAGCTCCATACTTCTATTCCATCCTAGAAATCTTCCCAGTAATCCTCCATGTGGTAGCAATGAGGCTCTGAAGCCCGAGGAAGTGCCGCTGCAGTCTTACCATGTGGATCAAAAATTTTCCATGCCAAGTAGAATTCTTCCAAGTTGTAGCTTTTTAGCTCGTTATTCGCCTGTTTTAAGGTGGCCAGGCTGCATGAGTAGTTCCCACAGATGATTGGGAATGAAATATTGGGTATCTTCTTTAAGGAAAAGAGTGCATGCAAATCCATTATCTGCTTGTAGTATTCCAAGAGCATGATCTTGTCCCCACAGTGTTTGCGCAACAAGTAGGGTTTCCTGGAGAAGCTAGTGACCCTAATATAGGTGTGCTGTTGGAATTGGATGTAGTAATGTCTATAAATCTGGACCAAATTCATCGCCTCTATGGATAGGCAGTATCCTGCATCCTGGGTTGGTGTGAGCAGGTGATAGTAAATGAACGCATCATTTACCTGGCAAAAACTTGGGAAGCTAGCCTCCCATTGAACCTGCAGGAAATGGTCGCTTGGTGCTTTTGTCCTGGGCCAATCCCAAGCACGCCGTCTATAAGTAGTCCATGGGCGTGGGGCCTATGCTATGCCAGGGCCCATAAAACATAGGAACTCATGTAAAATTTCTTCTTCTTGGCCAGTTGGAGGAACCGGGAGTCGACGTGGTTCAAAATTATAGCTGCCCAATCGAAGTATCCTCCCTTGGTGGAGATGCCGAAGAGGAAGTAATACATCCATTTATCAAATTCTTGGGTAGAGGACTTCGAAAAGACTCAGGCCAATGCTATTATTCCCATCTAAATGCTCTCTTTGAACTCAGACCTGGGAATTTCTATCTTCATCCTCTTAGGGTCCCTCTTTGGAACCTTGAGCCAATGAGTTTTTATGTATATCCGGGCGGCATCCTCCAACTGCATGAATTGGGCCAATGTATTAACCCTTGCAACCACAGAAGCCTTGGCAAATTGAGGGATCCCCAGACCCACCGGGATTGTGTCAGGGTTGAGGGATACCAGAGGAGTAGGGTACCTAGTGGGTTCGGTAGCCACGAGCATAACAGCTCGAATAGAAGAGTTGTAATTGGTGGCCATTGTTAGGATAAGCTCCGGAGATTGTACAGAGCACAGGAAACAAACCACCTTAAGGATTCTGGAGTCCCCAACATTAATGGCCAGCTAATCTCTAGCTAGTCATTGGATATACATTATTTTTACTAAGACTTGCATTTCTGGCCATGTCCCGATGTTGGTGTCAGTAATGAGTTTAACTTTGGACTCGATCTTTGAGCCCATGATAATGCTACCTTGCACAAACTTCATGGTCAGGGGCAACTTCTTCATGGCCCATTCCATTTTGGATTTAACCACCGCTCTGGTAGCTGTCACGGAAGGTAGCTCTAGACTTCTAAGTGGAGAGGATGTAGATGCTTCAGACATGTTTGGGAAGTGTACTCCAAAAACCTGCAAGGCAAAGTGACCATCAGAATGTATTAACAAATGAATACTCTGGGGTCCAGAGATCTTACCACCATGACGCCTTCTTTTCCTAAAAAGTTAGTTCTATTCAAAAAGAACTGAAAAGCACACGTATTATATGAACTTAACATTGACTGAACATCTGGGTTTGGAAATTTTATCGCATTTGGTAAGGACACGGGATGGATGGTGGTAGGAGACCTGAAGCCCGAAGAAGTAAATGTTGGTGAGGATGTGTAAAAGGGCCAACCATCAAGCCCATGTGGGCGCCACATGCATAAGTAATAAATAGGAGTTATGGTGATGATGGCGGAGCCAACTGTCTAAACGCGTGAAAAGTGAAGGCCACTTGGACAGATTTAAATGCATGCATGGGACATAAATGAGGGTCTGGCTAGTTTTATAGAGGAGAGATAAAATTTCCTATTTGAAACCGGCCAAGAGCCGAGTTTCAAATAGGTGGTTTTTTCCCTCCAAACAAACTTATGGGCAAAAAACCAGTGACACAGGCAGCTTGACCATCTTGCCAAGCTGCCTCGAAGGATATACATAAAATATATGAAGAGCTAAGGGATATTTACATGGGAAAAAAAGGATATACAACAAATATACATGAACTTACACATATCTACACCACGGAATGACATCCACAGGAAACCAGGCAAGGCACAAAGTATATACAGCTTTCTACATTATCTACAAACCAACCACACTTGCGCAGAGGGTGGACAACCCTCTGGCAGAGCTGACCCACCAATGGGTGGCAAAACCAGAAAAAGGGAAACAACAAAACTGAAAGACAACAAACAAAAATAAGATGGAGAAGGAACACTAGACAAATAAAAAACTAGCGGGGAAAAGGGACACCAACCTGAGAATGCTAAAAGGAGAGGGAAAGAAGTCACCATGGTGGCTCTGTAACAGCTACAGCTGCCAAATGATCACAACCCACCACCACGAAGCACTCATAATCGCCTGAAAAGGATGGAAGTGTTAGCACTGATTATCACTAATTCTCTACAAATCGCTCTGTAATTGCTCTAAAATCACTCTGAGTGTTTGAGTGTTTTAATCACAATAAATGTGAAAGTGACAGATAACATCTATTTATACCCGTGGTTAAAAGACAATCCACCTCCTTCCAGAAATCTCCAAACAAGAAAACCTTCAGACCCCAGGCTTGGGGATTCCCCATGACGATCACCTTAAGAACATCGTGGAAAAGAATCTCAGAGTCTGGATTCTGGCTCCCAACGAAGAACAACCTCCGGGACTGGAGTCCGAGAGAAGGAAAACCAACCAAACAAAACAAGATAGCGGGGAAGAAAACCCTGGAGGAAGAAAAAAAAAGGAGAAAAGGCAAGAATCGCAAGCAAAACAAAATAAACAAAAGAAAAAAAGGGGGACCCAAAATTTTGCACACAAAATGTAGGGACAGGGATGTAGGGAATAACAAATGGTGACTATCTGAGACAAATTCCTTAACACATTTGAGAACTATAGAATCTCTTATTAGCAAAACTGGAACAAGCCACTTTTCGAGGAATCTGACAGGAAAAGAGAAACATATCTGAGAGAATCTAACCACATGGGATCCAGTCCGTAGCCCTTCATCAGTGGTGTCATGTGTGCTTTGGAAAGAAATCAAGCTGATGACCTTTGGGAGGAGTAGAGAAGAGGCACTAATTACATTGAACCAGTCGTCAGTTTACTCGTTTCTCCCGGAGCCTGGAGTTTCCTCCCGCTTTCCTTTTTTTAGCATTTTGTTTGTTTCTAAGCGGGAAGGAAATACTTCTTTCACCATTAAACTTAAGCTTAGCTAATTTCAATGGTGGTAATTTTTTCACCTATCCACCTACACTTAGATGTTTGAAGAGGGGATAAAACTCTGGACCTGGAAAGAATTCCTTAAAGTTTCAGACCTGGGTCAACCAACCAGTACAACCGATCTACCCTCGGTGTGTCTGATTACTTGTTCCTTGTATATACTTTTGTTCACTGATTTCCAGACTCCCAGAAACAACACCCGATGGAGATTGCTCAAAATGTGTCACATCTTGTGAAACAACCTTAGAGACTAGGCCGGCTCCACCATGCTAAAGAGAGATTCTAAATTTCACCATGCCGCAGACATTGTACCAGAAACTAGAGTTTATGCGAAGTATTCCAATCCCTACAAGCTAAAACAAAATGTAGGACCCAGGAAGAAAACCAAAAACAAAAAAAAAAATACCAAAAGAGGACTGCCCCGAAGGGCAGTCGACAAGGCTATTTACAAGATGGTACCTCGCAGCGAGGCAATCGAAAGAAATATTTACAAGCGGATGGCTTTACATAAAATACAACATGGACAAACTGACCCTATTCGAAGTAGTGTTTGTGAAACTATCCATTAATGGGAAATGAGATAGGTTCACCAGTCAAGGTGTTGAGGTGGTAAGTATTTTCCCTACAGATTTCTAAGATTAGGTATGGTCTGAGCCAGAGCTGTTGGAACTTGGTATGCTTTCCTTTCTTTTCCCGGGCCTTGTCCCACAACAGGACCAGATCTGAAATATGAAAAGCTTTGTATTGGGCTCTTTAGTCAAACCATCATTTTACCACTACTTGATGACACGTGAAATATTCAAGGGCTGTGTCTCATTGTTCTTCCATTCACACTAGATTTAAGAGTCGAACCTCTATGATGTCATCCCTATTGCTAAATTCCTGCATAAACTATAAAACTGGGATCTATAAGTTAACCGGGAATACAGGGTTCTGATCATAAACCACATGGAATGGGGATGTTCCCAGGGCGGCCTTGACACGAATGTGATCTGCCCAGAGGGCAAATTTCAACTTTTGATGCCAATCTTGGGGGTTCTGTTCTAATAGGCGTTTGATCACTTCAAGTAAAATTTTATTAGTTGATTCAGCAACATCGTTCACCTGGGGATAATAGTTGTTGGAAAACTTCAAAGTGATCCTCTGATTGTAGGTGCATTTGAGTAACTGTGCTGAAGAAAATTCTAGACCATTGTCACATTCCAAAGAAAAGGGCATTCCAAACCTTGTGACGATGTTTTTTTTCAAGAATTTGATAACTACGTCTGCCGTATTGTTCTTGTACAGTATAGCCTCAGACCACCGAATGCAGTAATCAGTAGCAGTGAGAATGTATCGGTGGTTGGCAGACGAGTTGGGGTTGATTTCCCTAATGAAATCAAATGCCCATTGGGTGAAGGGCCTAGCCTCAAAGACTGGTTGTAAAGGCATAGCCGGGTTACGCTCATGATGCACCGTGGTTTGGCAAGTGTGGTATTTTCTAACATGAGTGTAAATATCTTTAAATATACAGGGCCAATAGTATCCCACCCGAAGGATCTGATGGGTAGTGGTGTCAGCTGAGCCATGCCCAGTTCCAAACTACCTATGGAATTTATTAATCACCTTTATAGCTTGGTCTCTGTCGATGCACCGGAGGTACACTCCTTCGTAGTTTCTGTGGTAGAGCACGGAGTTTTTGCTCGTGAAGTGGGCGCTTTTCATCTGTAGAGCATGGAATTTATTGGGAGGTATTCCCTCTGGGAATTTATTATTTAGTAGAAAATATACCAAATTGGTATACCATGGGTCTTGGGTAATGGACTTCATTGTGTAAACTTGACATTCTATGTGGGGAGTCTCTTCTACCATCACTCGACTTAGTCCCTGGCCCCAGACTATCTTCATGGGCTGCATTTCTAAGTCATATTCCTAGAGGATGGCCATCCATTTCCCCTATCTTTCACCCAACTCACTCTGAATCAGTAGAGACTTGACGACCTGGTCTGGAATGATAGCATGTACCTTGCTCCAGAGAATATAATGCTAGAATTTCTTCACGGCGTGAACTACAGCAAAGGCCTATTTTTCTAGTGATGAATATCAGACTTCAGCATTCCTGAAGGGGGAGCTCATGAAATCTATTGGTCATTCTTCCCCTTCAACCTTTTGAGTCAACACTGCCATGGCAGAATGCAGCAAAGCAAAGGAGTAAATGTAAAATGGGAGGGAATAGTCTGGACTAGCCAGGACAGGTGCTTCCATTATTTTCTATTTGATCTAGGAAAATGCCCACTTTGCTTCTGGACTACTCTCAATCTTGGTATCCTTCTTCATCATCTCATTGAGTGGTTTGACTATTTCTATGAATTTAGTGATGAACCATTGGACGAAGTTGATCTTTCTGAAGAAGGATCGCATCTCTTTCTTGCTACTAGGCATTTTTAAGTTTAGCAATGCTTTGACTCTTTTAGGTTCGATGGAAATGCCCTTCTCAGAGATGATATGCCCGAGAAACTTCCCTTCGGTGACTCCAAATATGCACTTCTTGGGGTTGAGGGATATTCCATACTGGCGACATCTCTCGTAGATCTGAGCGAGATAGGTGGAATGGTCATGCCTACCCTGGGAAAAGATGGTCAAGTCATCCATGTAGATGATTATACACTGATTCACAAGGCCCTCGAATGTGATGTCCATGGACTTTTGAAATGTTGCCCCTGCATTAATCAGACCAAAGGGTATTCTCCTATATGCAAACATTCCCCACTTGGTGGTAAATGTTGTTTTCTCCCTGTCTTTGTACTTAACCATGACCTGATTATATCTAGAGTACCCATCCAAGAATGACATCATCTAGGATCCATTCACTATCTGTAACACCTCATCCAACGAAGCGAGAGGGTGATTATCTTTCTTGGAGGCCTTATTCAAGTTTCAGAAATCCACGCAAAGGTGGATCTCACCATTCTTCTTTCTCAAAGGGACTAGATTGGCAACCCATGTAGTGTGCCGGATTGGGAAGATTATCTGAGCTGACAAAATTTTTTCTACCTCTTGATGAATCAGAGGCATGATCAAGGGGTTGACCGGTTGTTTCTTTTGCCGAAAGGGCTTAGCATCAGGTTTCAGGGGAATAGTATGAGTCATAATGGATGTGTTGTATGTCTTCAAATCTTCGTATTCCTATGCAATTACATCAATGTATTCTCAGAGAACCGCGAGAATCTTCTCCTTCTCAGGGGAACAAGAGGTACTAATATGGATCATCTTTTCTTCACCAGGCTGGTCGATGTTTACTTTTTCAAACTTTCCTCCCTTGGAGGAGGATGACACGTTCTCTCAGGCCTGAGGGTCTGAGTTGAAGATTTATTCCAATGCAACCATCCCCTTCGGGATGGTGTTAGTAAGTAGGTCTATGATCCCATCATCTTCGTCACCCTGCTGAATATCGTCATGGTCTTCTTCATCCACTATCTAGTTTTCAAAGATGCCAACATTCACCATGAAGGCTAGGATATGCTGATCATCCTCAAAAACCTGAAAGTGAGTGACATTATCTAGAATGGATGGGATAGGGACTATCTCAACTGAAAATCTCTTGGGTCACAAGCTGGCCATTGGCTCAAGTGTGCTGGCAGAAATGGTGAGGGCATTTGGGACATAGTTCCGTCGTGAGGGAATGAGGTCAATACCGAAGGCATCAAAATATTCAATAAGGCTCCAAGCTCTATTGTGGTATGTGGCCAACCTTTTGTTGTGGCATGTGTATTGACTTCCAACTTGTTTAACAATCAACTCTAAATCACCCAGAGCCTAGAGGCGGGTGACACCTTTCCTTAATGCAAAAAAGAGTCCAAGGACCAAAGCCTCATACTCTGTGACATTGTTCGTATAGTCGAACTGTAGTCTGTAGGATGTGAGGAAGGATTTCCCTCGTGGGTTGATTAGTTCTACCCTAGCCCCGCAGCCTTGTTTGGATCAGGACCCATCAAACTTGAGGGTCCATACATCATTGTTCGTAGTCTGGGGCTGGGGAGTGAGAGTAGCTTTTGGATTGCTATTGGGAGACTTATTGGGAATCACCTATATGTTCTTTATTTTGGAAGGCATCAATGTGCGGGTTAGCGACTGAAAGGCAGGGCTTACACTCGAGCTCTGAATGTTTCTCATAGTGTACTTGGTACCAAGTGTTGGATAGGAGTATAGCAAGGGTGACTGTGGCACCTTAAGAGTCAACCTCAACTCTCATCTTTTCTTCTAGGTCATGTGCTCTTTGCAGCACCGCAGGGTCCTCTCCAGGGAAAAAATTGAATGTTAAGATTTCAAAGGGTCAGTACACCCCCGGGGAAGTCTCAGAGAAGAAGACCTCATTGACCCTCCCAACCTCAGTAAGGGCCTGCTTCATCCAGGGTTCACTTTCGACCTGGATCTTATTTGATTCTCCTTCCCAGGGGAGCCATAAATGGGTGAATTCGGTCAAAAAGTATGCATTCAAGGACTTAGACCAATTTTGACTTAGTAGCATCTCATAGGTTTCTGGGATGTCCAACACTTGGATGTCAATTATGTTGGCTATCCTAGGGTCCTAGATAAGTTGTATCTAGATGTTCTTTAATTCCCCCACCATTTTAATGGTAGTCTTATCTAGCTGGATCACTACACCATTAGATGGGGTGGGATGGAATCCGAGCTTTTAGCAAATGCACAAGGGCATGATGTTACCTGAAGCTCCAAAATCTACTAAGCAATTTTGTATATTTTTGCCTTGAATATTCAGGCCTAGTAGGAAGGGAGGATCTTCATTGTTCCCCTGGAAGAAGGCCACGTTAGCATCTTCGAATGAGACAGTCTTGGGCGGGCGGCTAACGTCTTCTGGGTTCCCCAAGAGCTTTAGAAGAGACTTCTTCTGTTCGGGGTAGTTTAGAAAGACCTCCATCAAGGTCATGGAGGTGGTGGTCTGTTCCAATGCCTTTGTGATATCGAATCTTCCTCCCGGGAATTGGTGATTTTCCTCAGCGAGGTCTTTTGCTTGGTTAGAGCTAGGACCCTTTAGAGGAGCGGGTCGGTCAGTTGTGTTATTCTAGGGAGGAGGGGTGTCTTTGATAGAAGGTGTGGGCATGTGATCTGGTCCTTTACCAACCTGACATCGAGTATTGTATGGAGTCTGTGGGTTGGTGAAGACATTGGCCTTGAAGGGCGGGATGGATTCATCAGAGAATCCTTGCAATTTAGATTCCTCTCCATCCTCCCCAGAAGTTCCAAAGAACATGGTGTTATAGGTGAAGGCACTATGGGTTGGCTCTTGAATAGGAGGCTCTGGAGGGGTGGCATCATGCGATTACTGTCTGTCTAGCTAGGAGATCATGATGACCTTTTCTGATGTGGCACAATTTACCTCATTGTGTGAACCCGTGTCGTGCAATCTACACCAATTAGTCATGGGCTGGAAGTTTGCGACTGGTGTGAAATGTGATGGTCCAACATCATTTTGTTTGGCACTTTGGTTCGGAGGTGGGCCTCCAGTATTCATGTTATTTTTCTATTACTGTTGATTGGGCCTAGGCCCATTGTTGAAGTTTCTTCCCCTGACATTGTTGTTTCATTGGCCAGAAAAAATGTTTCCCCTTTGGGAATTTGAATTCTAGGGTGCATAGGATGCCGCCTTCAGTTGAACCATGTCCACGGTCAAGGTAGACAACATTCATCAAAGGGATTCAACCTCGACGGTCATCTGAGTGTTAGCGTCACAATGTGATGGTTATTGTTGGTTTCCCGGGAAGGCAACAGTGTTAGCCAGAGTCGAGGGTATCAATCCTCCAATCATAGATGACTGAAAGAAGGGCACTCTTGACAATTGTGCCTGAGAGTGTTGTGCCTACTGTGGCTGATTCTAAGGGAAAGTTTCCAGACCTGGTACTGCTTGGGTCTGCATTAGATAAATGTACTGGGCCTGCTGGTCTATCAGGGGTGGTGGGGGATTCATTGCCATGAAAGGGGCACCCATCGCCAGATTGGGGTTATATTCACTGGTGTACGCTATTCCACCGGGGATCATGTTGAAGGGCGTACTCTACCTGATCCCACCCAGGGATTTGTTGAGACCACAGGATAATTCTAAAGCTAGGTTGTAAACCTTTTCCAAAGTGTACCGGTTTCCTATGGTGGTTGTTCTCCAAAGGAGAGTGGCAATGAAGGGGTCCATCGTGTCAAGGTAAGTCTGTATGGTTACTTCTAAGGATGGAATAAAAGGGCTCGTGCATGGCTTCAAGGCGTGTGGGAACCGATGGTTAAATACTGCTAGAGGTTCATTGGGTTCTTTCCTAATGGAGATGAAATGGCTATGGGACCATGCTAGGTCCACATGTACACAAAAGGTGGCTAGGAAGGCATCCTCCATGTCCTTCCAACTGTTTATGGAGTTGGTAAGAAGGTTAAGGTACCAGTTCAACTCACCCTGTCCTAAAGACAACGGAAACATCCTAGTCACAACATCTTCATGCTAGATCTGGTGTCGGTTCATGGCATCCTTGTATTCCTGTAAATGTTCTTCTGTGGTCTGTGAGCCTAAGTGCTCATATCGTGGGTAGATCTTCTTCGGGTAGGAGGGTATGTCGTTGATTGCGCCTGGAAAAGTTCTCATTAGGGACCCAGTATTTTTGAAATACGCAGCCATTGGTAAAATTTGATTTTGGATAGTTTGGGCACTGGTTCCCAGGATTGCCTGAGAAGTTTGGGTATTCTGAGGTATTCTAGGACCCCAGACAATAGTGGCTGGTGTGAGTTAAGGTGTCCATTTCTTTCGAGTAGGAGGCTCGAGTTTGACAAACCTTCTGGGATTTAGGGAAGACCTAAGGATTCTTTCAAATTTCACTTGGGAGAAAGAACCAATCTTGATGAAGGCTTGACTCCTAAAACTATAACTTGGGGATCCCTCAGGAGGTGTAAAATAAGAATCTTAGAAGGGCGACGAGGTCATGCCCTCCTTCTAGTTCCAATTTCTGTTGACGGGGTTTTGTTGACCGGGTCCGCCAACAGTCATAAGTTGTCACCAAGTACCAGAGGTACTGGCCAACTCTGCCTACAAAGGTTAGCCAGGGAAGTTAGATTCCCCGGGCCTTCAAGCACCTGGGTGTCAGGTCACGATGGTGCGGGGCTCAGTTGGGAGAAGTGACTATTTTCGAGGGGATAGCTGGTTTCTTCAACTCGTTCTCTCCAGAGATTGAGCGAGGTGAGGTTTCTCCTAGCATTCTACACTTGGCAAATAAAATAAAAAAGATCCTACAGGGTTAGAAATACTTCATCTAACTATAGTTATGTTTAAACATTCAAGACATCAATAATACTCTGATATACTGCACTAAATACCAAAGAATTACACAACCATCAGTTAGTATTTTATCAGTAGCGAGGGAAAAGAGGTCGTTAATCTATTTTACATATCAGAGTAGAAGACATAAAGAACATGAAACATAAATACCATTAACTCAGAAGCATGAATGCCAACAACATCATTTCAAAGAATTCTCCCTTCTTCACTAATGTCTCTTCCAGCAAGCACTAGTGCGTGATACAATGGTGGCTCTAGGGGAGCATCTAACTACTGAAAATGGGACAATGGAGCATTGAGCTCTGCATCTAGAATGAGAAATTGCCTTTCTATTAATGTGGACAGAAAAATCATCAATTTCACCGACCCTTGGAAATGGGTCGGTCTCGCTATTTATACACATTCTCTTCTAAAACCTAACCCTAACCCTATTTTACATCGTGACTCAATAAAATACAATATCTAAGGGCCGGTACTACCTGCACCACCCTACAAAAGACCTTGAGATGGAATAGGCCTGACACACCAGAAGAATGAGACAAGAATATACAGTAGAAAAATCAGCCTCGAGAAGAGAGCTAGGAAGGGGAAGGAAGAAAGTAGGTCTCCCAGGGGTCGAGGCTACATGCCTCATAAATGGGAAATGTGGCACCCTATCTCCAATTCACTAGGTGTACCTCTAAATGGCGCCTCAAGAAGACCACCTTGTCAGAAAAACAATTATTGAGTCGATGCCCCCTTGATGTGGTCAACTACCTTCTGATAGCCTTTATTAACCATTCCTAAAAGTGACTAGTCGGCCTTGGGGACAGAGACACGGATCACTTGAAAGAATACAAAATTTGGGATCCGAGACTTCGGGATCTGGGAGCTTACATTCCCAAAAGAATAAAGAATACTAAATGTTTGAGTTTTCTCCAGCCTCCACAGAAATCTCAAGGTTGTTTATTATCATTGAAATCCTGGAGAAGGCAGGAGATGCCATCTTTGTCTACATCTTTTAGGCTAGCCCTTCAGTACTTAGCCACTTCAATTTGTTCCCCCAGGTCTGGAATATTCTCCTTAAACTCATCAGCCATTTTGGCTGCATCATGACTGCTAAGCACCATATGACTTAATCTCATCATTTGGGCACCATCTATCCCCTCCAAGGACTGATATCGGGACTTCATCATTTCATCAAAACTCCCCAAAACTGAATCCTTCGGTGTGCACGTATTTGTATTGAGGGGGTCAGCCCTATAAGTCTTTGCTACAAAAGACTTATATAAATTAAAAGAATATTTTACTATATTGACTTTATCCTATAGAGTCCCTACCAGTTGCTTGGTTACCTCCAATGTGAGGTCAAGTCTGGAGTGTTGGGTCCTCACAAAATCAAATGATTCATCCCCCAGAATTCTGGACTCAAAAATCATTTCCTCTCCCAGGCCAAGGAGTTCTTCAAGCTCCACCTTCCATGCTTGATAGTTTTCAATATCACCCTCCCATAAATCAACAAGAGTCTTTTCTTGGTGTAGATCTTCAGATGTGGAAGACTACAGAGGAGCGGCGTTGATAGGTCGAGCTAGATCGGTAAGAAATCCCATAAGGTTTGCATTTTTTTCCTTTTCTATCTTGACCCTTTGGGCCTCTTTTTCATAACAGGCCTCTACTGCCCTAGCTGGCTCCTTTAGCAAATCCACCTCGCTTTGTTTTCCCTTTTTTCCTAGCGATACCACTGCAACACTGTAATCTCCTAGCTTTGCAGTTTCTTCATCGGTGCCCGGGGGAGATGTCACCACAATGGCAAGTGTTTCTCCACCCAGCCTAGTTCAAAGAGTATGAACCGTCTGGGCTTTCTTGGCCTTTGGTGGGGCCTGAACCTGAGCCATCATTTTAGCCAGGGAGAGAGGAGTTCCAGGAGTGGATGGAGCTTTTCTTTTCCTGCTCTCTACTAACCACTAAGGTAGCAGGGGTGGCTTTTCTGCCAGAGTCTATTCTCTTGGTTCTTCCCCGGTGTCTTGTGGCTGCTCCTCAGTGGTGGGGACCTCATTTGTCCCTTTCCCTGTGTCTTCTTCTTTATTAGTAATATCTTTCTCAACAACATCCATCTCCTCAGCCTTGTCCTCTATATTTATTGCTTTGTTTGGACTTTTTTTGGCTTCTTCAGGGATTTCCTCTTTGTGTTTCTCTCCTTGTTGCTCGGCCTCTACCGCCAGGGCTTCTTTTGTTAGCACATCCTTTGGCAGTAGGGGCGGTACTAGGCCATGATTTAAAGTTTGGGCCGTGGTAATTACTTGCCCAAAGGTCTCTCCCAGGAGTGGTGCTTGGAACATGGTGGTTGGGGTTATGGTTATTCCCGAAAGTCTAGTTTCCCTAGTAGATGTCATTTGTTCATCTTTCCTTTGTTGGTCCACCCCTAGATTCTACATTTCTAGAGCCTCCAAGGCAATCTCCGGCTCTGGCTCCCTTTCCTCTATCTATTTTTCCTACTCCTGTGAAGGCTCTTGTTCCGCAGCTTCTGGTTCTGCAGTTGGGACTTCTGTCTCCATTTTTCTGGTGTCCCCCTGCAGGTTTCCAAACTCATTGGTTGCAAAGACATCATCAAATTCCTCCTGTGAGGGGGAACTGGTTGGGACTCCAGCAGGCTCTGTTTCCTTTTTCGACTCTGGGGAACTGAAAGAGAGGATTTCTACTTGTGGGGTCTGGGATGTACCCAACCCCGGCTCTGCCTTAGGATTTTGGTTAAGCCTCTTCTTTCTTTGGGTAACCAAGGGTGGCCCCGCATCCCTTATTACTGATGTTTTTTTTGGATCCACCCCCGTTGCCTTCACCATTAAGGCCACTAGTGACGGGGAGGAAGGGGGACGAATTGGCCCGGCCATGAGCACTAGAGTGGCCAGCTGCAAAATTAGTTTCTCCCTCATCTATTGGGAGGTTGCCACTAACTACTTTATTTTTTCCTTTATGGGGAATTCTTGCATAGCAGGGGTCATGTCTATTCCTTTTCCTTTATCCACTCCCTGCGAAGAAGTCCCGGCCCCCAGAGTTAATTTTGGTCTGGGCTAGGCTGCTCGGCGGGTACTTCTGGGGCACACCTTTTTGAAGTAGGCATGACTACGCTCGACCACCTCTTAGGTAAAGTCCTTAATTGTAGGCCCTTCTTGGGCATCCAAATTTACAGGTGGGAGGGTCATTGTATCGATCCCCTTTGCCTTGTATTAGGGATCGATCATGGGGCCAAAATCTGAGAAGTCCTCCAGAAACCTCTAGAGCTTCAACCTTTTCATCATGCCTGTCGTCATCCTGATGTAGTGCCAGCTCCGCACTTCCACGCCATCCTGGAAATCTTCCCAGAAATCCTCCATGTGGTAGCGATGAGGCTCTAAAGCTCGAGGAAGTGTCGTTGTAGTCTTGCCGTGCAGATCAAAAATTTTCCACGCCAAGTAGAATTCTTCCAAGTTGTAGCTTTTTAGCTCATTATCTGCCTCTTTTGCGGCAGCCAAGCTGCATGAGTAGTTCCCACAGATGATTGGGAATAGAATATTGGGTATCTTCTTCAAGTCAAAGAGTGCATTCAACTCCATTATCTTCCTGTAGTATTCCAAAATCACGATCTTGTCCCCATAGTGTTTGGGCAACAAGTAGGGTTTCCTAGAGAAGCCGGTGACCCTAATATAGGTGTGCTGTTAGAATTGGATGTATTAATGTCCATAACTCTAGACCAAATTCATCCCCTCTATGGATAGGTGGTATCTTGCATCCCAGGTGGGTGTGATCAAGTGATAGTAAATGAACGCATCATTTACCCAGCAAAAACTTGAGAAGCTGGCCTCCCATTGAACCTGCAGAAAATGGTCCCATGGTGCCTTTTGTCCTGGGCCAATCCCAAGCATGCCATCTGTAAGTAGTCCATGGGCATGGGGCCTCTGCTGTGCTAGGGCCCATAAAACATAAGAATTCATGTAAAATTTCTTCTTCTTGTCCAGTTGGAGGAATTGGGAGTCGACGTGGTTCAAAATTATAGCTGCCCAGTAAAAGTATCCTCCCTTGGTGGAGATGCTGAGGAGGAAGTAATACATCCATTTGTCAAATTCTTGGGCAGAGGGATGCCCAAAGACCCAGGACAATGCTATCATTTCCATCTGAATGCTCTCTTTGAACTCAGACTTGGAAATTTCTATCTTCATCCTCTTAGAGTCCCTCTTTAGAACCTTGAGCCAATGAGTGTTCACATATATCTAGGCGGCATCCTCCAACTACGTGAATTGGGCCAAGGAATCTGCCCTTGTAACCACAGAAGCCTTGGAAAATTGAGGGATCCCCAAACCCACCTAGATTATGTCAGGGTTGAGGGATACCAGAGTAGGGTACCCAGTGGGTTCGGCGGCCGCGAGCATAACAGCCCAAAAAAAAGAGTTGTAATTGGCGGCCATTGTCAGGATAAGCTCCAGAGATTGTACAGAGCATGGGAAACAAGCCTCCTTAAGGATTTCGGAGTCCCCGACATTAATGGCCAGCTAATCTCTAGCCTGTCGCTGGATGTATATTATTTTTACTAAGGCCTGCATTTCTGGCCATGTCTTGACATTGGTGTCGGTAATGAGTTTAAGTTTGGACTCGATCTTTGAGCCCATGATAATACTACCTTGCATAAACTTCATGGTCAGGGGCAACTTGTCTAGGGCCCTTTCCATTTTAGATTTAACCACCGCTCTGGTAGCCGTCCTGAAAGGTAGCTCTGGACTTCCAGGTGGAGAGGATACAGATGCTTCAGACATGTTTGGGAAGCGTACTCCAGAAACCTAGAAGGCAAAGAGATTGTTATAATGTCTTAACAAATAAATACTCTAGGGTCTGGAGATCTTACCACCGTGACACCTTCTTTTCCTAAAAATTTAGTTCCATTCAAAAAGAACCGAAAAGCACACGTATTATATGAACTTAAGATTGACTGAGCATCCCGGTCTGGGAATTTTATCATGTTTGGTAAGGACACAAGATGGATGGTGGTAGGATACTTGGAGCCCGGAGAAGTAACCATTGGTGAGGATGTGTAAAAAGGCCAACCATCATGCCCACGTGGGCGCCATGTGCATAAGTAATAAATAGGAGTTATGGTGATGACGACGGAGCCAACTGTCTAAATGCGTAAAAAGTGAAGGCCACTTGGATGGATTTAAATGTGCTAATGGGACATAAATGAGGGTCTGGCTGGTTTTATGGAGGAGAGAAAAAACTACCTGTTTGAAACTAGCCGAGAGTTGAGTTTCGAACAGGTGGTTTTCTGCCTTGAAATGAACTTATGGGAAGAAAACCAATGACACAGGCAGCTCGACCACCTTTCCAAGCTGCCTGTAAGGATATACATGAAATATATGAAGAGTCAAGGGATATATACACAGTGAATAGAAGGATATATAACTAATATACATGAACTTACACATATCTACACCGCAGAATGACATCCGCAAGAAACAAGGCAAGACACAAAGTATATATAGCTTTCTACATTTTCTACAAACCAACCACACCTATGCAGAGGGTGGATGATCCTCTGGAAGAGCTGACCACCAATGGGCGGCAAAACTAGAAAAAAAAATCAACAGAACTGAAAGACAACAAACAAAAATAAGACGGAGAAGGAACACTAGACAAACAAAAAACCAGCGGGGAAAAGGGACACCAACCTGAGAATGCTAAAAAGAGAGGGAAAGAAGTCACCACAGTGGCTTTACAATAGCTACAACTACCAAATGATCATAACCCATCACCACAAAGCACTCACAATCACCTGAAAAGGATGGAAGTGTTTAGCACTAATTATCATTAATTCTTTGCAAATCGCTCTGTAATCGCTATGAAATCGCTCTGAGTGTTTGAGTGTTTTAATCATGGTAAATGTGAAAGTGACAGATAACATCTATTTATACCCATGGTAAAAAGATAATCCACCTCCTTCCGGCAATCTCTGGACAAGCAAACCTCCGGACCCTGGGCCCGGGGATTCCCCACGACGATCACCTTAAGAACATCGTGGCAAAGAATCCTGGAGTCTGGAATCTGGCTCCCAATGAAGAACAACCTCTGGGATCAAAGTCCCGGAGAAGGAAAACCAACCAAACAAAACATGACAGTGGGGAAGAAAACCTCAGAGAAAGAAAACAAAAGGAGAAAAGGCAAGAACCACAAGCAAAACAAAACAAACAAAAGAAAAAAAGGGAGATGCAACATTTTGCACACAAAATGTAGGGATGGGGATGTAGGGCATAAAAAATGGTGACTATCTGGGACAAATGCCTTAGCACATTTGAGAACTATAGAATCTTTGGTTAGAAAAACTTGAACAAGCCACTTTCTGAGGCATCTAACAGGCAAAGATCAATGTATCTGAGAGAATATAACCACACGGGATCTAGTCTGTAGCCCTTCATTAGTGCTGTCATGTATGCTTTGGAAGAAAATCAAGCCAATGACCTTTGGGAGGAGTAGAGAAGAGGCACTAATTACATTGAACTAGTTGTTGTTTTGCTCATTTCTCCTGGAGCCCAGAGTTTCATCCTGCTTTTCTTTTCTTAGCATTTTGTTTGCTTCTAAGCGGGAAGGCGGTACTTCTTTCACCATTAAACTTAATTTTAGCTAATTTCAAAGGTGGTACTTCTTTCACCTATCCACGTACACTTAGATGTTTGAAGAGGGGATAAAAATCTAGACCTGAAAATAATTCCTTAAAGTTTCAGACCTGGGTCAACCAACCAGTACAATCGATCTACCCTTAGCATGTCTGATTACTTGTTCCTTGTATATACTTTTGTTCACTGATCACCAGACTCTCAAAAACAACACCTGATGAAGATTTCTCAAAATGTGTCACATCCTATGAAACAACCCTGGAGACCAGGCCGGCTCCACCATGCTAAAGATAGATTCTAAAGTTCACCATGCCGCAGACATTGTACCAGAAACTAGAGTTTATGCGAAGCATTCCAATCCCTACAAGCTAGAACAAAACACAGGACCTGGGAAGAAAACCAGAAATGAAAAAAAAAACAACAAAAGAGGACTGCCCTGGAGGGCAGTCGACAAGGCTATTTAGAAGATGGTACCTCGCAGTGAGGCACCTGAAAAAATATTTACAAGCAGACAGCTTTACATAAAATAGAACTTTGGACAAACTTACCCTATTTGAAGTAGTGTTTGAGAAACTGTCCATTAATGGACAATGAGATAGGTTCACCAGTCAGGGTGTTGAGGTGGTAAGTATTTTCCCCACAAATTTCTAAGACTAGGTATGGTCCGAGCCAGAGCCGTTGGAACTTAGTATGCTTTCCTTTCTTTTCTCGAGCCTTGTCCCACAACAAGACCAGATCTAAAATTTGAAAAGCTTTGTATTGGGCTCTTTGGTCAAACCATCATTTTACCACTGCTTGATGATGCATGAAATGCTTAAGGGCTGTGTCTTTTTTTTCTTCCATTGGGACCAGATTTAAGAGCCGAACCTCCACGATGTCGTCCTTGTTGCTAAATTCTTGTATAAACTGTAAAAATGGGATTTGTAAGTTAACTGAGAATACAGGGTTCTGACCATAAACCAGATGGAATGGGGATGTTCCCAAGGAGGTCTTGACACAAATGCAATCCGCCCAGAGGGTGAATTTCAAATTTTGATGCCAATCACGAGGGTTCTATTCTAGCAGGCATTTGATCACTTCAAGTAGATTTTTATTCATTGATTCAGCAATGTCGTTCCCCTAGGGATAATAGTTGCTGGAAAACTTCAAAGTGATCCTCCAGTTGTAGGTCCATTCGATTAACTATGCCAAAGAAAACACTGGACCATTGTCACATACCAAAGTAAAGGGCATTCCAAACCTTGTGATGATGTCTTCTTCCAGGAATTTGATAACTACGTCTTCCGTGTTGTTCTTGCATAGTATAGCCTCGAACCACCGAGTGCAGTAATCAGTAGCAGTGAGAATGTATCAGTGGCTAACAGATGAGTTGGGGCTTATTTCCCTGATGAAATCAAATGCCCATTGGGGGAAGGGCCTAGCCTCAAAGACTAGTTGCAAAGCCATAGCCGGGTTACGCTCATGATGCGCCGCAGTTTGATAAGTGTGGCATTTTCTAACATGAGTGTAAACATCTTTGAATATACAGGGCCAATAGCATCCAGCCTAAAGGATATGATGGGTAGTGGTGTCAATTGAGCCATGCCCAGTTCCAAACTACCTATGGAATTCATTAATCACCTTTACAGCTTGGTCCTTGTCGATGCATCAAAGGTACACTCCTTCGTAGTTTTTGCGGTAGACCACAGAGTTTTTGATCAAGTGGGAACTTTTCATCCGTAGGGCGAGACATTTATTAGGAGGTAATCCCTCAAGGAATTTATTATTTAGTAGAAAATATACCAAATCGGTATACCACGGGTCTTAGGTAATGGACTCCACTGTGTAAACTTGACATTCTATGCGGGGAGTCTCTTCTGCCATCGCTCAACTTAGTCTCTGGCCCTAGAATATCTTCATGGGCTACATTTCTAAGTCATATTCCTGGAGGATGGCCATCCATTTCCCCTGTCTTTCACCCATATCATTCTACATCAGCAGAGACTTGACGGCCTGGTCTGGAATGATAGCATGTACCTTGCTCCAGAGAATATAATGCCAAAATTTCTTCATGGCACGAACTAGAGTAAAGGCCTATTTTTCTAGTGATGAATATCAGATTTTGTAATTCTTGAAGGGGGAACTCATGAAAGCTATTGGTCATTCTTCCTCTTCAACCTTTTGAGTCAACATTGCCACGGCAGAATGCGGCAAAGAAAAGGAGTAAATGTAAAATAGAAGGGAATAGTCCAGACTAGCCATGATAGGTGCTTTTATTATTGTCTATTTGATCTGGGTGAACACCCGCTTTGCTTCAGGACTCCACTCAATCTTGGTATCCTTCTTCATCATCTCATTGAGTGGTTTGACTATTTCTGCTAATCCGGTGATGAACCACCGGACAAAGTCGATCTTTCCAAAGAAGGATTGCATCTCTTTCTTGCTGCCAGGCATTTTTAAGTTTAGCAATGCTTTAACTCTTTAAGGATAGATGGAAATTCCCTTCTCAGAGATGATATGCCCGAGGAAATTCCCTTCAGTGACCCCAAATATGCACTTCTTGGGGTTGAGGGATATTCCATACCAGTGACATCTCTCGCAGATCTGAGTGAGATGGGTGGAATGGTCACGCCTTTCCTGAGAAAAGATGGTCAAGTCATCCATGTAAATGATTATACACCGATTCACAAGGCCCTCGAACGCAATGTATATGGCCTTTTGAAATGTGGCTCATGCATTAATCAGACCAAAGGGCATTCTCCTGTATGTAAAGATTCCCCACTTAGTGGTAAATGTTGTTTTCTCCCTATCTTCACACTTAACCATGACCTCGTTATATCTAGAGTACCCATCCAAGAATGACATCATCTGGGATCCATTCACTATCTGTAACACCTCATCCAATGAAGGGAGAGGGTGTTTATCTTTCTTGGAGGCCTTATTCAAGTTTCAGAAATCTACGCAAAGGCGGATCTCACTGTTCTTCTTTCTCACAGAGACTAGATTGGCAACCCATGTAGTGTGCTGGATTGGGAAGATTATCTGAGTTGACAGCAATTTTTCTACCTCTTAACAAATTAGAGGCTTGATCAAGGGGTTGACTAGTCATTGCTTTTGCCGAAAGGGCTTAGCATCAGGTTTCAGGGGAATACTATGAGTCATAATGGATGTGTCGTATGTCTTCAAATCTTTGTATCCCCATGCAATTACATCAATATATTCTCAGAGAACCGTGAGAATCTTCTCCTTCTCCTTAGGGGAACAAGAGGTACCAATATGGATCATCTTTTCTTCACCGGGCTGGCTGATGCTTACTTTTTCAAACTTTCCTCCCTCAGAGGAGGATGACACCTTCTCCCAGGCCTGAGGGTCTGAGTCAAAGATTCGTTCTAGTGCAACCATCCCCTTCAGGATGGTGTTAGTAGGTAGGTCTATGATCTCATCATCTTTGTCACCCTGCCCAGTATCATCATGGTCTCATTCTTCCACTATCTAGTTTTCAAAGACTCCAACATTTGCCATGAAGGCTAGGATATGCTGATCGTCCTCAATAACCTGAAAGTGAGTGACATTATTTGGAATGGATGGGGTAGGGACCATCTCAACTAAAAATCTCTAGAGTCATGAGCTGACCATTGGCTCAAGTGTGCTGGCAGAAATGGCGAGCGCATCCGGGACATAGTTCCATTGCCGGGGAATGAGGTCAACGCCAAAGGCATCAAAATCTTCAATAAGGCTCCAAGCCTGGTTGGGGTATGTGGCCAAATTTTTGTCATGGCATGTGTATTGACTCTGGACTTGTTTGACAATCAACTCTGAATCACCTAGAGCCCAGAGGTGGGTGACACCTTTTCTTAACAAAAATAAGAGTCCAAGGACCAAAGCCTCATACTCTGTGACATTGTTCATACAGTTGAACTGCAGTCTATAGGACGCGAGGAAGGATTTCCCTCGCGGGTTATTTAGTTCTACCCGAGCCCCACAGCCTTGTTTGGATCAGGACCCATCAAACTTGAGGGTCCATAAATCATTGTTCATAGTCTGGGGCTGGGGAGTGAGAGTAGCTTTTGGATTGTTGTTGGGAGACTTAGGGGTTCCCTCCTAAACTATTGGCATGGAGGTAGAGTTTACTGCCAGAAGCGTTTGGATTTGGGATTCCTGGGAAGATGGCACCAAGGGAGGGCATCCCATAGGAACACTAGCCTCCGGGGAATCAGCTATATGTTCTTTATTCTGGAAGGCATCGATGTGTTGGTTAGTGCCTGAAAGGTAGGGCCCACACTCAATCTCTGAATGTTTCTGATAGTGTACTCGACACCAAGTGCTGGATAGGAGTGTAGCAAGGGTCACTGTGGCACCTTGAGAGTCAACCTCAACTCTCATATTTCTTCTAGGTCATGTGCTCTCTATAGCACTACGGGATCCTGTCTAGGAATGAAATCAAATGTTAAGATTTCAAAGGGTTGGTACACCCCCGGGGAAGTCTCAAAGAAGAAGACCTCATTAAACCTCCCAACCTCGGTAAGGGCCTGTTTCATCTAGGGTTCACTTTTGACCTGGATCTTATTTGATTCTCCATCCCAGGGGAGCCATAAATGGGTGAAGTCAGTCGAAAAGTATCCATTCAAGGACTTAGACCAATTTTGACTTAGTAGCATCCCATAAGTCTCTGGGATGTCCACCACTTGGATGTCAATTATGCTAGCTATCCTGGGGTCCTGGATAAGCTGTATCCAGATGTTCTTCAATTCCCCCACCATTTTAATGGAAGTCTTATCTATCTGGATCATTGCACCATTAGACGGGGTGGGATAGAATCTGAGCTTTTGGAAAATGGACAAGGGCATGATGTTACCCGAAGCTCCAAAATCTACTAAGCAATTGTGTATATTTTTGCCTTAGATATTTAGGCCTAGTAGGAAGGGAGGATCTTCATTGTTTCCCTAGAAGACGGTCGCGTTAGCATCTTCAAATGAGCCAGTCTTGGGCAGGTAGCTGACGGCTTTCGGGTTCCCCAAGAGCTTTAGAAGAGACTTATTTTATTCGGGGTAGTTTAGCAAGACCTCCATCAAGGTCATGGAGGTGGTGGTCTGTTCCAATGCCTTTGTGATATCAAATCTTCCTCCCAGGAATTGGTGATTTTCCTCAGCTAGGTCTTTTTCTTGGTTAGAGCTAGGACCCTTTGGAGGAGCGGGTCGGTCAGTCATGTTATTCTAGGGAGGAGGGGTGTCTTTGATAGGAGGTGTGGGCATGTGAGTTGGTCCTTTACTGACCTGAATTTGAGTATTGTATGGAGTCCATGGGTTGGTGAAGGCATTGGCCTTGAAGGGCGGGACAGATTCATCAAAGAATCCCTGCAATTTGGATTCCTCTTCATCCTCCCTAGAAGTTTCGAAGAAGATGGTGTCACAGGTGAAGGCACTGTGGGTTGGATCTTCAATAGGAGGCTCTAGAGGGGTGGCATCATGCGATTGCTGTCTGTCTAGCTGGGAGATCATGATGACCTTTTCTAATGTGGCACAATTTACCTCATTGTGTGAACCCGTGTCGTGCAATCTACACCAATTAGTCATGGAATGGAAGTCTACGACTGGTGTCAAATGTGATGGTCCAACACCATTTTAGTTGGCACTTTGGTTCGGAGGTGGGCCTCTGGTGTTCATGTTATTGTTCCATTACTATTGATTGGGCCTAGGCCCATTATTGAAGTTTATTCCCCCGGCATTATTGTTTCATTGGCCGAAATTTTTTTTTTCCCTTTGAGAATTTGAATTCTAGGGTGCATAGGACCCCGCCTTTAGTTGACCCATGTCCACGGTCAAGGTAGACAACATTTGCCGAAGTGATTCAACCTTGGTGGTCACCTGAGTGTTAGCGTCACAATGTGACGGTTGTTATTGTTGGTTTCCCAGGAAGGAAACAGTGTTAGCCAGAGTCAAGGGTAGAAATCCTCTAGTCACGGACGACTAAATGAAGGGCACTTCGGATGATTGTGCCTAAGAGTGTTGTTCCTGCTGCGGCTAATTCCAAGGGAAAGTTTCCATACTTGGTACCACCTGGGTCTGCGTTGGATAAATGTACCAGGCCTGGTGGTCTATCAGGGGTGGTGGGGGATTCATTTCCATTGAAGGGGCACCCATCGCCAGATTGATGTTATATCTCCCAGCGTACGCCGTTCTTCTGGGGATCATGTTGAAGGGCGTACTCTGCCCGATCCCACCTGGGGATTTGTTGAGACCACAGGATAATTCTAAAGCTAGGTTGTAAACCTTCACCAAAGTGTTCTGGTCTCCTACAGTGGTTTTTTTCCAAAGGAGAGTGGAAACGAAGGGGTCCATTGCGTTAAGGTAACTCTATATGGTTACTTCTAGGGATGGAATAAAAGGGCCCGTGCACCACTTCAAGGCGCGTTGGAACTGATGGTTGAATGCTGCTAGAGGTTCATTGGGTTCTTTCTTGATGGAGATGAACTGGCTATGGGACCAGGCTGGGTCCACATGTACGCAAAAGGTAGCTAGGAAGGTGTCCTCTATGTTCTGCCAACTGTTTATGGAGTTAACAGGAAGGTTAAGGTACCAGTTGAACTCACCCTATCCTAAAGACAAGGGAAACATCCTAGTCACAACATCTTTATGCTAGATTCGGTGTCAGTTCATAGCATCCTTGTATGCCTATAAATATTCTTTTGTGGTCCGTGAGCCTAAGTTCTCATATATGTGGGCAGATCTTCTCCGGGTGGGAGGGTAAGTCATTGATTGCGCCTGGAAAAGTTCCCATTGGGGACCTGGTGTTTCCAAAATACAAAACCATTGGTGAAATTTGATTTTGGATAGTCTGGGCACTAGTTCCCAGGATTGCCTGAGAAGTTTGGGTATTCTGAGGTATGCTAGACCCCCAAACAATAGTGGCTGGTGTGAGTTTTGGTGTCTGTTTCTTTTGAGCAGGAGGCTCGAGTTTGACAAACCTTTTGAGATTCAGGGCAGACCTAAGGATTCTTTCAAATTTCACTTGGGAGAAAGACCCAATCACGATGAAGGCTTGACTCCTAAAAATATAACTCAGGAAACCCTCAGGAGGTGTAAAATCAAAATCTTGGGAGGGGGACGAGTTCATGCCCTCCTTCGAGCACTATTTTATGTTGACTGGGTCCACCAATAGTCATAAGTTGTCACTGGGTACCAGAGGTACTAGCGAACTCTTCCTACAAAGGTTTTTCGGTGAAGTTAGATTCCCTGGGCCTTCAAGCACCTAGGTGTTAGGTCACGACGGTGTGGGGCTCAGTTGGGAGAAGTGACTATTTTTGACAGGCATAGCTAGTTTCTTCAACTCGTTCTCTCTAGAGATTCAATGAGGTGAGGTTTCTCCTAGCATTCTACACTTAGCAAATAAAATAAAAAAGATCCTGAAGGGTTAGAAACACTTCATCTAACTATAGTCATGTTTAAACATTCAAGACATCAATAATACTCTGATATACTACACTAAATACTGAAGAAATACACAACCATCAATTAGTATTTTATCAGTAGCGAGGGAAAAGAGATCGTTAATCTATTTGACATATCAGAGAAGAAGACATAAAGAACATGAAACATAAAATACCATTAACTCAGAAGCATGAATGCCAACAACATCATTGCAAAGAATTCTCCCTTCTTCATTAATGTCTCTTCCAGCAAGCACTGGTGCGTGATACAATGGTGGCTCCAAGAGAGCATCTAACTACTGAAAATGGGACAATGGAGCATTGAGCTCTGCAACTAGAATGAGAAATCACCTTTCTATTAATGTGGATAGAAAAATCATCAATTTTTCTGACCCTTTGAAATGGGTTGGTCTGGCTATTTATACATATTCTCTTCTAAACGCTAACCCTAACCCCATTTTACATCATATTTCAATAAAATACAATATCTGGGGGCCAGTACTACCTAAGCCACCCTATAAAAGACATTAAGATGGAATAGGATTGAAATTCCAGAAGAATGAGGCAAGAATATATAGTAGAAGAATTGGCCTTGAGAAAAGAGCCAGGAAGGGGAAGGAAGAAAGTAGGTCTCCCGGGGGTCGAGGCTACATGCCTCATAAATTGGAAATGTGGCACCCTGTCTCCAATGCACTAGGTGTACCTCCGAACAACGCCTTGAGAAGACCACCTTGTCAGAAAACCAACTCTTGAGTCGACACCCCCTTGATTTAGCCAACTACCTTATGATATCCTTTATTAACTGCTCCTAAAAGTGACCGGTCGGCCTCGGGGACCAGGACATGGATCACTCTAAAGAATACAAAATTTAGGATTTGAGACTCTGGGATCTGGGAACTTACGTTCCCAAAAGAATAAAGAATACTAAATGTTTGAGTTTTCTCTGTCCTCCAGAGAAATCTCAAGGTTTTTTATTATCATTAAAATCCTGGAGGAGGTGGGAGATGCCATCTTCATCTACATTTTTCACACTGGCCCTTCGATACTTGGCCACTTCAATTTGTTCCCCTAGGTTTGGAACATTCTCCTTAAACGCATCAGCCATTTTTGCCGCATCATGACCATGAAGCACCATACAAGTTAATCTCATCATTTAGGCACCATCTATCCCCTCCGGGGACTGATATCAGGATTTCATCATTTCATCAAAACTCCCCAAAACTAAATCCTCTAGTGTGCACGTATCTATACTTAGGGGGTTAGCCCCGGAAGTCTTTGCTACAAAATACTTGTATAAATTGAAAGAATATTTTACTATATTGACTTTATCCTATAGAGTCCCTACCAGTTGCTTGGTTACCTCCAATGTGAGGTCAAGTCTAGAGTGTTGGGTCCTCATAAAATCAAATGATTCATCCCCTAGAATTATAGACTCAGAAATTATTTCCTCTCCCAGGCCAAGGAGTTCTTCAAGCTCCACCTTCCATGCTTGATGGTTTTTGATGTCACCCTCCCATAAATCAACAAGAGTCTCTGCTTGGTGTAGAACATGTCGGGCCATATATAAGTCTGGGAGGGTGGATACCAAGAAATACTGGGTGTTTCATTTTTGTTGGACGACCCACTCATTAACTGAGTGGGCCTTCTTCTTCATTATCTTTAGGGAGTCTATTTCACTCTGCAGTAGATCTTCAGATGTGGAATCCTCTGGAGGAGTGGTGTTGATAGGTCGAGCTAGCTCGGTAAGAAATCCTATAAGATTTGCATTTTTTCACCTTTTTTGTCTTGAGCCTTTGGGCCTCTTTTTTATAATGGGCCTTCACTTCCCTACCTACCTCCTTTAGAAAATCCACCTCACCTTGTTTTTCCCTTTTTCCCAGCGATACCTCTGTAACGGTGTAATCTCTAGGCTCTGCGGTTTCTTCATTGGTGCCCGGGGGAGGTGTCACAACAATGGTAACTATTTCTCTACCTAGCCTAGTTTGAAGAGTATGAACCATCTAGGATTTATTGGACTTTGGTGGGGCCTAGACCTGAGCCATCATTTCGGCCAAGTAGAGAGGAGTTCTAAGAGTGGATGGAGCTTTTCTTTGCCTGCTCTCTACTAACCACTGAGGCGGCAGGGATGGATTTTCTACCAGAGTCTGTTCTCTTGGTTCTTTCTTGGTGTCTTGTGGCTGCTCCTCAGTGGTGGGGACCTCATCCATCCCTTTCCCAGTGTCTTGTTCTTTATTAGTAATATCTTTCTCAGCAACATCCATCTCTACAACCTTGTCCTCTGTATTTATTGCTTTGTCTGGACTTTTGTTGGCTTCTTCGGAGATTTCCTCTTCGTGTTACTCTCCTTGTTGCTCAACCTCTACTACCAGGGCTTCTTCTTTTCTTGGCACATCATTTGGCAGTAGGGGCGGTACTGGGCTGAGATTTAAAGTTTGGGCCGCGGTAATCACTTGCCTAAAGGTCACTCCCGGGAGTGGCACGTGGAACGTGGCAGTTGGGGTTACAGTTATTCCCAAAGGTCTGGTTCCCCCAACAGATGTCATTTGTTCATCCTACCTTTGTTGGTCCACCCGTGGACTCTACATTTTTGGAGCCTCGAAGGCAATCTCTGGCTCTAGCTCCCTTTCCTCTATCTATTTTTCCTTCTCCTGTGCAGGCTCTTGTTCCGCAGCTTCTTGTTCTACAGTTAGGGCTTCTGTCTCCATTTGTCTGGTGTCCCCCTACAGGTTTCATAACTCATCAGTTGCAAAGACATCATCAAATTCCTCCTAAGAGGGGGAACTATCTAGGACTCTGGTAGGTTCTATTTCCTTTTCCAGCTTTGGGGAACTGGAAAAGAGGATTTCTACTTGTGGGGTCTGGGAGGTACCCAACCCCGGCTCTACCTTAGGCTTTTGGTTAAGCCTCTTTTTTCTTTGGGTAACCAAGGGTGGCCCCGCATCTCTTATTACTTCTTCTTCTATTGGATCCACCCCCATTTCCTTTACCATTAAGGCTTCCAGTGACGAGGAGGAAGGGGGACAAATTGACCTGGCCATGAGCACTGGAGTAGCTAGCCGCGAAATTAGTTTCTCCCTCATCTGTTGGGAGGCTGCCAATGACTGCCTAATTTGTTCATTTATAGGGACTTCTTGCATAGGAGGGGTCATGTCTATTCCTTTTCCTTTATCCACTCCCTATGAAGAAGTCCCGGCCCCCAGAGTTAATTTTGGTGCAGGCTGGGCTACTTGGCGGGTACTTCCGGGGCACACCTTTTTGAAGTAGGCATGACTTCGCTTGACCACCTCTCAGGTGAAATCCTCAATTGTAGGACCTTCTTGGGAATCCAAATTTATAGGTGGGATGGTCATTGTATTGATCCCCTTTGCCTTGTACTGCGAATCGATCGTGGGGCTGGCATTTGAGAAGTCCTCCAGAAACCTCTGGAGCTTCAACCTTTCCATCATGCCTGCCGTCATCTTGACGTAGTGCTGGCTCCGCACTTCCATGTCATCCTAGAAATATTCCCAGAAATCCTCCATGTGGTAATGATGAGGCTCTAAAGCCCAGGGAATTGCCACTGTAGTCTTGCCATGCGGATCAAAATTTTTCTGTCCCAAGTAGAATTCTTTCAAGTTGTATCTTTTTAGCTCATTATCTACCTCTTTTGTGATGTCTAGGATGCATGAGTAGTTCCCACAGATGATTGGGAATAGAATATTGGGTATCTTCTTCAGGGAAAAGAGTGCATGCAACTACATTATCTGCCTGCAGTATTCCAAGAGCACGATCTTGTCCCCACAGTGTTTGGGCAAGAAGTAGGCTTTCCTGGAGAAGTCGGTGACCCTAATATAGGTATGTTGTTAGAATTGGATGTAGTAATGTCCATAACTCTGGACCAAATTTATCACCTCTGTGGATAGGTGGTATCCTGTGTCCCGGGTGGGTGTGAGTAGGTGATAGTAAATAAACGCATCGTTTACCTGACAAAAACTTGGGAAGCTGGCCTCCCATTGAACCTGCGGGAAATGGTCCCACGGTGCCTTTTGTCCCAGGCCAATCCTAAGCACACTGTCTATAATTAGTCCATGGGCATGGGGCCTCTGCTATCCCAGGGCCGAGAAAACATAGGAAGTCATGTAAAATTTCTTCTTCCTGGCCAGTTGGAGGAATTGGGAGTCGACGTGGTTCAAAATTATAGCTACCCAGTCAAAGTATCCTCCCTTGGTGGAGATGCCGAGGAGGAAGTAATACATCTATTTGTTGAATTCTTGAGTAGAGGGCTGCCCAAAGACCCAGGCCAACACTATCATTCCCATCTGAATGCTCTCTTTGAACTTAGACTTGGAAATTTCTATCTTCATCCTCTTAGGGTCCCTCTTTGGAACCTTGAGCCAATGAGTGTTCATGTATATCTAGGCGACATCCTCCAACTGTGTGAATTGGGCCAAGGCATCTTCCCTTATAACCATACAAGCCTTGGAAAATTAAGGGATCCCCAGACCCACCTGGATTGTGTCAGGGTTAAGGGATACTAGAGGAGTAGGGTACTCGATGGGTTTGATGGCCACGAGCATAATAGCCCAAATAGAAGAGTTGTAATTGGCAGCCATTATCAAGATAAGCTCTGGAGATTGTATAAAGCATGGAAAACAAGCCACCTTAAGGATTCTAGATTCCCTGACATTAATGGCCAGCTGATCTCCAGCCTATCACTAGATGTACATTATTTTTACTAAGGCCTGCATTTCCAGCCATGTCCTGACGTTGGTGTCGGTAATGAGTTTAACTTTGGAATCAATCTTTGAGCCCATGATAACGCTACCTTGCACAAACTTCATGGTCAGGGGCAACTTCTCCAGGGCCCTTTCCATTTTTGATTTAACCGCCGCTCTGGTAGGCATCGCGGAAGGTAGCTCTAGACTTTTGAGTGGAGAGGATGTAGATGCTTCAGACATGTTTGGGAAGCATACTCTAGAAACCTACAAGGCAAAGTGACCATCAGAATGTATTAAAAAATAAATACTCCAGGGTCCAGAGATCTTACCACTGTGATGCCTGCTTTTCCTAAAAAGTTAGTTCCATTCAAAAAGAACTGAAAAGCACACGTATTATTTGAACTTAAGATTGACTGAACATCCAGGTCTAGAAATTTTATAGCATTTGGTAAGGACACAGGATGGATGGTGGCAGGAGACCCAGAGCCCAGAGAAGTAACCGTTGGTGAGGATGTGTAAAAAGGCCAACCATCAAGCCCACGTGGGCGCCACATACATAAGTAATAAATAGGAGTTATGGTGATGACGGTGGAGCCAACTGTCTGAACGCACAAAAAGTGAAGGCCACTTGGACAAATTTAAATGTGCACATGAGACATAAATGAGGGTCTAGTTGGTTTTATGGAGGAGAGAGAAAATTGCCTATTTAAAACCGGCCGAGAGCTGAGTTTCAAACAGGTGGTTTTCTGCCTCAAAATGAACTTATGGGCAAAAAAACCAGTGACATAGGCAGCTCGACCACCTTGCCAAGCTTCCCAAAAGGATATACATGAAATATATGAAGAGCTAAGGGATATATACATGGGGAATGGAAGGATATAAAACAAATATACATAAACTTACACATATCTACACCGCGGAATGACATCCGTAGGAAACCAGGCAAGGCACAAAGTATATATAGCTTTCTACATTATCTACAAACCAACCACACCTGTGTAGAGGGTGGAAAACCCTCTGGAAGAGCCAACCCACCAACGGGTGGCAAAACTAGAAAAAGGGAAACAACAGAACTGAAAGACAACAAACAAAAAAAAGACGGAGAAGGAACACCAGACAAACAAAAAACCAGCGGGGAAAAGGGACACCAACCTGAGAATACTGAAAGGAGAGGGAAAGAAGTCACCATGGTGGCTCTGCAATAGCTATAGCTGCCAAATGATCACAACCCACCACCATGAAGTACTCACAATCGCCTGAAAATGATGGAAGTGTTTAGCACCGATTATCGTTAATTCTCTACAAATTGCTCTGTAATCACTCTGAAATCACTCTGAGTGTTTGAGTGTTTTAATCATGATAAATGTGAAAGTGACAGATAACATCTATTTATACCTATGGTAAAAAGACAATCCACCTCCTTCTGAAAATCTCTAGACAAGCAAACCTTCGGACCCCAGGCCCGGGGATTCCCCGTGACGATCACCTTAAGAACATCATGGAAAAGAATCCCAGAGTCTAGAATCTGGCTCCCAACAAAGAACAACCTCTAGGATGGGAGTCCCAGAGAAGGAAAACCAACCAAAAAAAACATGACAGTGGGGAAAAAAACCCCAGAGAAAGAAAACAAAGGGAGAAAAGGCAAGAACCGTAAGCAAAACAAAACAAACAAAAGAAAAAAAGGGAGACCCAACATTTTGCACACAAAATGTAGGGATGGGGATGTAGGGCATAACACGGTAGAGTATAAATAGTGGGTGGTGAAATGAAAGACACCTCTCTTGGGAATTGAGTTTGATATCACTCTTGGCTAAGCCTCAAAGAACTTTATACCTTTGAGAAGTGAAGGAGGAGATTTGGGTTACTGTCTCCCCCCGGCTGTGTGATTTTGGATTCTTCTCATCTATGGATTTGGGCCTCACATACCTTGCATATATTGAGGACTCCCTTTAGAAAAGCTATGTATATCCCTATAGATAGCTTGATATGATGTTGTTGTGTTCTAAGTTCCTGCTAAAAAATTTTCAAGAACACACACAAGTAGAATCTTTAAGGAGTAGAAATACTATGACACTATCTATGTTCATTTGCAAGGTTGCTTCGTCCCTTGCTCATTTTTTGAAAACATTGACTGCTTGAACTCCCTGATTGCTGTATTGCATGATTGCTTCATGATAAAATTTGTTAATGCACTTAGTTGGTTATTTAAAACAATCAAAATCTGAGTTCTGTGTCCTTGCATGAAACTGTCTGCTAGTGCACTATCGCTATCATTTTTTAGCCCTTTTTAGCTTGTTGTCCCATCATTTTCAATTTTCTGGGTTGATCCGGGTTAGATTGGATTACTTACCCTACTGTTAGAAGCTTGTTTAGCTTTGGATTCTTGCATTTGACCTCTTGAATTAGCATTCTTGATTCCACAAGTGACCTTGCTTGGCACTCAGTGAGTTAGAAACCATCCTTGTTGAAAAGACAAATATTTAGACTCTTTGATAATGCACCTGGAGAGTTTTGGTAGTCTCTTGTCCATCCACTTTCATACAATTTCAATTTAAATTTCAAAGTTAATTTAGGTAAGACCATCCTCCTGGTCCATATGTGTTAAGGGTATTCACCCTTTGATTGTAGCACCTTTGTGGCAGTGTTGGCTTATTCCTATTTGCAAATTTCTATCTTATCACTTCTTTTTGGACAAGTTA
>MU227823.1:988348-1002654 GCA_018584345.1 Thuja plicata | reverse complement strand
TTTTGCATCTACATGTTATCATAGTTTCATTTCTTGCATTATCATGGCATTCTTAGCTTAGATTTTCTTTATGCTTTAGATTAATTCATCTAGTTTAACTAGGAGGCTTTGTAATACTTGTTCTTTCATTTTCATAGCTTAGCTTGCATATTCATCTTAATCTAGCTTGCATTGCATTTCATTCTTGATTCTTGAGGATATTGGCATTCTTGCCCTTGTCTTCATTGAATCTCCCATTGCATGGTTTAATAGCAAGGTTATAGGCTTAATAGCTCTAGCTGAGAGCATTCTAAAAACCCTTGCACTCCATGCCTAGGGAGCTATAGATCAATTTTTGAGACCTCATGCTTGAGTGTTCTTGAATGTAAGGATTCATAGAAGTGTGACACAATTATAGCACACAAATGTATCTCAAAATATGCTTGGTAGCTTTCCAATGACTCTCATGAGGCTCATGTGAGAATCGAGAGACTAGACCAACTGCAAAGGAGAGATCAGGATGAGTGTGTGTCAGGTATAACAAACTGCCAACCAACTACCGATACAATGTAGGATCCACTGAAGGCGAAGTGCAAGAGGTAGACAAAGTAACACTCGACTAAAAAGGTATGGGAGCAGGCTTGCAATCAAGCATATCAAAGTGCCAAAGCATGTCAAGAGCATACTTCTGTTGGTAGACAAAGATCCCAGTAGGGGACTGAAAAATATGTAGACCCATAAATAAATGTAATACACCAAGGTTAGTCATCTCAAACTACTCCATCAATGCACACTGAACATCCTGAATCATAGAAGATGAGCTACCTGTGATGAGAAGATTATCAACATATAGAACAAGGATCAAAACCTCATCCTCAAGACGCTGAATGTAGACTGTAGGATCAAAATGATAGCATGTGAATCCTATAGAAATTAGAAAGGAGTCCATCTTCTCATACCAAGCCCAAGGGGCCTTTTTGAGACCATACAAAGAATGTTGAAGTCTGCAAACCAACGAGGAATCCTGCACAAATCCTTGAGGCTACTCCATGCAAATCTCCTAAATAAGATAACCATGAAAGAATACACTCTTCACATCCATCTAAAAAATGGGCCATCCCTGAGAAGCTGGGAGGGATAAGACAAGGTGAATAGAGTTCATCCTCACGACAGGATCAAATGTCTTAGTGTAATCAATACCCTCAACCTGTGAAAAAACCTTCGCAACAAGACGTGCCTTGTACTTATCAATAGAACCATTAGCAACAAACTTAGTATGATACAACCACTTTCATCGCACTAAATTTCTTCCCTTAGGAAGAGAACAAAGATCTGAATTGTGATTCTTCATCAAAGAAGAACACTCCTCCTCCATAGCACTATCCCACTCAGCATGTCCTATCACTACTGCAAATGTGTGAGGATCACCATAAATAGCATTACTTAGAAGACTAGAACCCACAATATGAGACCGGGTGCGACAGGAAGTGGAAGGGTCACCAACCAGAGATCTTGTAGCATCAACTATAACACAAGCCCATCTAGGCATCAGTGGAGGATCCTATGGTGGAAGTAAATTGGGATCACCAAGATCATCATCCTCATCATCCTAAAAGGAAACTGGAAGAGATGAAGGAGTAGTGGTAAGTGAAGTAGACTCTAGAAGTGGGGTATCTATTACAGGAAGGCACTCATCAAATTGGACATCCTGTCAAAATAGGACCTCTCTAGAATCAGGGTCAAACAACTTGTATGCCTTAACATCCTCGCAGTAGCCAAAAAAAATGAGGTGTTAGCTCTTTCATTCAATTGCTCTCCTCTGAGCGTCAGGCACAAATGCCCATGCTTCACTACCAAAAACTCAGAATGAAGATAAATTAGGCTTGACATGAGACCAAGCCTCCTCAGGAGTCATATGTCAAACTACCTTGCGAGGCATCTAATTTTGAATATAGTTGGCACAATTGACTACTTCTTCCCAAAAGGATGAATCCATGGACATGGACTGTATCATACAATTATCCATCTCCCGAAGTGTTTTGTTCTTTCTCTCTACCACACCATTCTGTTGAGGGGTGTAGGGCACTAAAAACTGATGGTGAAGACCATGTTCAGAGAAAAAATCTCTAAAATCTTGGTTCACATACTCCCACCCATTATCTGTGTGTATCCAGAGAATAGAAAGACCAAATTGCTTCTCCACAAATGTCTTACAGACTCAAAATGAATCAAAGACATCAGAATTGTACTTCAAAAATTACACCCATGTGCACCTGGAGAAGTCATCAATGAAAGTAAGCACATATCTGGCACCCAAAAAAGTAGGAAACGACATGAGGTCACTATGAATCAACTCCAATGGTGCCAAGGGACGAGTAGCTCATCCATGAGGAAAAGGATCCCTAGGTTGTTTTCCAAGAAAAACAACCCTGACAAACCCCATCAGTGCAATTAATCTATGGAAGCCCATGAACAAGTGCTTGTGTGCTCATCTACTGAAGATATCTATAATTGACATGGCCCAAATTCTCATGCCAAAGTCTACTCACTGAATCTGCATGTGCTATAAGATCGGAACCTGTGCCAGCAGAAGACTCAAATCCATCAAATTTGTATAGGAAGGATGCAGTGTCAACACTTTTAGTAGCCACAATCATATCAGAATCATGTAAGTCCCAAATAACCACATCATGTGGTGAGAAGTCAACTATCTTACCAGAGCCAGAATGGAAAATCTGATAGATAGACAATAGGTTCATCAAAATGTCAAGGACAAAAAGAACATCCTAAAGAGAACCCCCAGCTAATGCAACAGAACCAGAACCCAAAACTAAAAGATGAGATGAGTTCCCAATAGGAATTTGTGAAGTAGCATAAGGAGCAAGTGAGGTGACCAACTACTGAGTATGAGTCATGTGGTGAGAGGCACCGGAATCAAGAATCTAGGTGGGCCCAGAAGTCGTAGCTTGTGTAGTAAGAACATGACCTTTCCCTACAAGGGAGGATGTGGACTAAGGAGATGAAATGTGATGCTCCTGCATGGATTCCTCTAAAGCCTCCAAACATTTCTAGCACCTAGAAATAGGATGTCCATCCTTTCTACAAAAGCTATAGGTCTCAACTGATTTCTTCTTAGTCTTGGAGGTAGACTCAGTAGACTTTGAAGAATATTTACCCTTGGAAGGGTTAGCTGGAGGTCTGGAATTAGTTTTCTGTGTAGGTTTTGAGGAATACTCATTGCCTATTGAATCTTTCTTTGGTTTGGCTTTCTATTTTGGTTTTCCCTATGAAGACTGAGCAACCAATGCTTGGCTAGAAGAGCCATAAGCATCCATCTATTGGATCTTTGCCTGTTCCCATGTCAACCAATCAAAAAATATCTCAAATGAAGGCATGGTGTGTCTAGTACCCAAATCATCTATGGTTAAGTAGAAAGTAGAAGAAAAGGTTTGATATTGTCCTCTCAACTTTCATAGTATCAGGAAGATACACTCATCATCTATCTTGTTTCTCCCACATCCCTACAAAATAGAGTGCAGAGATTTGAGCTTCATCAAGAAGTCCTCCATAGTGGGAAATCTGGTAGGAATCAAAGTGGTTAGATATGCATCAAGCTGTAGTGCCCGAAACTCATTGACTGTGCCAAACAAATCTGAAAACTTTCCCCAAATGGCCCTAGGAGTTGTCAAACCATCCAGGTGAAAAAGGAGACTATCGAAGATGTTTAGCGCAATCAAGCCCATGGCTTCATCCATTTTATTCCTATGCTAAAGAACCTCAAAAGGATGTTGTAAGACAGGTTGGTTTTCATCTAGACATGATTATAAGCCACGTGACATGAGTAGCCTGGTCATGTGTTCTTTCCAGGTGTGGTAATTGTGCGGTGTTAGCCGGACCACAGAGGGGTCTGACATTGAGAGAAGAAGAAGATGGAAATAGAAGGGTCATTTCTGAATGTAAATGATAGAAAGTAAAAGTACCTCTCCATAATGTATAATTCTACCCCCTGTATAGCAAAGAAACAATTACTAAAAGAAAAAAAAATGAGAAGAAAAACCTGGATGCTATATGCAGAGATAGAGGAAATGGAAGCCTCTATTTGAATGTCACAAATGAGGGATTAAATGGCCAAATCAGAAATCAAGACTACTACCATTGCATCTGGATTGAAAACACCTTTACGATGATGTTTTATTTTTTGAAAACGGACACTGTATGCTAAAGTTATGGCCAAAAAACCAACAATGCCTTCAAAAAACAACTCTCTGGAATAAAATAGACACTTGGAAAATTTTGACGGTCAAATGACTCTCACCCATTTGGGGCAAAAAATTTGATGGCCGTATGGCCGTCAGATGACCATCAGCCAAAAAAAAAATTTGGTTGCCAGAAAAATTCAAAATTTGCCAGAAAAAAAGTTTAGCGGGGTGATGTCAGTAGTGACATCACCACTACATTATCAACGATGGCAGGTGGTGGGCCGCCAATGGAGGCGGTGATAAAGTGGCTCCCAGGCGGTGGCTGCACCGGTGGCGGTAGCTCTGGTGGCCGGTGGGCGGCGCGCCAGCTCAGGCTGGGAGTGGGTTGGGTTGGGGTGGCACCATGGTGGCGCGCTTCAGCAAAGCCAAAAAACATGCGAAAAAGCTATTTTTTTTAAAAAAAATTATTTTTTTTCTCGAAACTCGTGTCGTACGGCCTAGGAGGGAGAAAATTTTCCTCTGGGGTCACTGTGACCAAAAATAACAAAATTTATATGTATTTCGACTCTCCTGGGCCTTTTGAATGCAATGGTGGAGTCCATTTTGGCTCAACGTGCTCTAGAAAATAGCACCTCCTCCAAAATGAAGAAAAAACCCTAGAGAAGTTGTGGTTTTTGTCTGCGACTCACGGCTTCAAAAAACCCTCAGACAAGGCAGCAGTAGGGAAGCTTTGATACCAAGTAGAAGTTGAGAAATCCAAGTTCATAGATCACCAAGAACACCTGCATCCAAATAACCTATTGTTGAAAGGAAACCAACAAGACAGAAGCACAGGTTTGGAAAATCTCAGCAGAGTGAGATCAAATTATATTCCAAAAATTCTAAAACAATAATCATAAAAGTTCAACCTTAAAGGTGAACAAAACCCTAAAAAGGTAAAATCTAGGTTGCACAATATAATTAATATAAAATATTAATTATATGCACCTAAGAGACAGATTAAGTGAAAATAGAGTACATAGACAACTTAATAATTAAATCAACATGATCTAATTAATAAGCGAAGATAAATAGATACTCTAACAGAATTATCCCTCTTAGTTCAGTGACAAAGGTAGTTTTAAGTTACTTGGTCCAAAACACCTAGGGTTGATCTTGAGATATGTTATGAATCTTGAAGAAAGGTATTCAAATATGTAATTATGTTGCAAATTTGATTGGAAATATTTTGAGAAAGGATTTAAAAATCCTCACTGTTGTACTAGTAGACTATGCAAGTTGGGACAGTTTGGAGAAGGGAGATAGAATGCATGCAAGAATGAGTTGAGATGATGGGGAATGGATGATTGGAGTAGTTTGGGATCCTTAGGGGAGTTAGGATCACCCATGGAAGCATAGTTTATGGTTGAGGTTGAAGATCTCTATTGCATGGGAATGCATGACATGAAGTTGAAACATAAATGAATGGTTTGAGTTTGAAGAAGTGAATGGAGATCCAAGATGTGGAGTCTAGTAGGTCTAAGAGATATGTGAGTTGACCTATGATAGGTCTATAGAG
This sequence comes from Thuja plicata, assembly GCA_018584345.1. Classification (NCBI taxonomy): domain Eukaryota; kingdom Viridiplantae; phylum Streptophyta; class Pinopsida; order Cupressales; family Cupressaceae; genus Thuja; species Thuja plicata. The sequence goes on along the minus strand of MU227823.1, from coordinate 996,918 downwards.
TGGGTAGGGTTGAAAAGTGATCATATTGGATGAAGATTGAAGGAGGTGTTATCAAGCAAAGAAGAAATAAGTCATTAAACTACAAAGAAAAAATTAATCACCACTACATTATGCATCATGGAGACTTATTGTAAACACTTCTAACTGGACTCAAAAACCACAAAAAAATTAGAATAATTTTGGTCGATCATCAAGTCATCCACTACATGAACCATTATTACAATTTAGAGAAACATGATATACACTACATGAACCATTATTACAATTTACAGAAACATGAGATATCCACCGCATGAGGCATTGTTATAATTATAATGAATTTTAATTAAATGGTATGCTCTTAGTTAAATTGTACACAGTAAACTATAAAAAATGTGGTGCCTCGGTATATAAAAATCAACCCATGGCCACTTTTATATACAATTTAATCTTCTTTCAATACATAAAATGTGGTCTCCAAATATGCATATGGACTACTTCATAGTCATTTATATTTACAAAAAAGCGAAGTTAGATTGTTTCACAAAATTTATATAAAAAATTGTCAAAATAATTCTACCATTTGTAGAATGATTCTTCATGATGACCCATAACTAATTGAGCAAACCTTCTCGAGCATCTCTAACCCTTATTGTGTCATGTATTGCCTCATGTTTAGATTCATGAAGTTTCCATAAATTATTATTACGAGGTCTACCAGTATACTTTTTCAATTCAATATTTGTTGCAGCAAGAAGGTTTAAGTAATGCAAAATATGTCTATGTGTCTCATAGTCCTCAAACAACCAATTCTTGGATTTTGCAATAGGGTACCTGCATTTCATAGAAGCATAAATGAATACAAAATTAAACATACAAAGTGTAATAGAATGATGGTAAGAGGTCTCAAAGTCGTCAAACAAGAACACATTATATTTTGATAGCATACCTTCTAATTCATGTCCCTATCACAACAACGGATCCTATTGGGTACTCAATACCCTCTCCATCAATGACTGTAGTTGTCAATTTATTTTTTCCCTCAATACAACGACACAAAAAGTAATCAGTACCTTCCTCATTGTTCTCATCTACAACAACTGCATATACATGACCTAGAATTTATAGAGGGATAAGCTAACACCATAAACAGTTACGAAATTGAGAAATTGAGAAATAAATTGAAGAATAAATTGAGAAATTACCTGGTTCAACTCGGTCAAATATGTGATCAAAATCCTATGACGCTTCAAACTGGCTTAATTGTAGTGCTCTAGGAAGTTGATATGTATCAAGAAGTTGCGAAGGTCTATAAGAGCATTCATTAACCCACTCTTTTGATTTGCATTCCTCCCACACAAAATTCATACAAGACAAGCAAAAACATACCACTAATCTAGTATAAATACCCAATGATGCTGCATTTGAACTTCTAAATGAGTGCATGTCACTTGATCCTGTAAGTGTACAACAATCTAGATAGTTTCCAATGTTAGACTCGTTTATCAACCAAAAAAAACTATTAACTTCATTACTTGTTCCCATTGTAGAGTTGAACCATCGCACAATTGTTTGTGCATTTATTAACTCTCCACCACCTTTGTACTTCAATTCCTCTCTAGAAAGAGATCTTTTTACACATGCACCCACACCATCATGCTCGCCTTTTCTATGCCATGCCTCCGTGAAATTCCAAAAATCTTGAACACCACTTGTCACGTGCATCCTACTCAACCAATAGAATATCCTTGCATTTTTGAATTGTGAGTTGCAATTATCTGACCATATTATGTGTTGGTTGTACTCAATACCTCTTTCCCATAAATTATCATAGAAAAATTTGAAGCAAACTTGCACAAAGTCTGATGAATGTGTGCGATCATCAATGGTGTAGAAGTGATACTCTCTTAAAACCTTTCTATCTACGTCTGTGCTATCATGTGCAGGAAAGACTACTATATGTACATAGATCTTCACTTGTATAGAATGGTAATACAATTCTCACACTTCATTCTGAGGTTTAAGTGTATAATTCTCAGCAAATTCAACAATGGAGATAGTAGTACCAAGGGGAAAAGTGTCCTTACATATCTTTAATTTCTCATCCAACCACCTAGCTCTATGTGAATAACGTATGTACTCATAAACTAGTTTCTCTTTAAATATATTCATAAAATAAGCTACGCATATATCATTTTTCACTAACTCACACCTCTTAAGGTCGGTTCTATCGTTTAGACCATAAGTTACTATCTTCTATTTTCCAAAAGAAACTATTGTATTTCCAATCACATTTGTGCTCTCTAGATGGTGAAATATCCGCAACTTTCTCATACCACCACATGCACTACAAGATCCATTCATACACATCATCTTATAATAAATGCAACCATCATCTCGATTGGATAATACACTTGATATAAAATCTCTTGATGACGTAGGAAATGCTTAAAGACCACATTCCTAAAAAATAGTTTTAGTGTGCAAAGTAAAACAAACATGACAATATATATCATAATGCATGGAAAATTCAATATGCACTCTAAAACAACATGTAGTGCACGCATGATTAATCTTGACATAAAAGGGTTTTGTCATTTCAAAAAATCTTTGACTAATTTTAATTTGAGGAAACCTTTGGTGGAATCTTTCATAAATTGTGTTTGTGTCTTATCCAAAAAAGAATTTTGGATGTGGCATACGATTTGTAGATCTGATTCTGTTCCTAACAACATCTCTTTAGTTGGGTGAAACCCTTGTGTTGTCATGCCAAAAATTTTCAATTAAAGATCTTAATGCATCAACGAGAACCTTGTCCTTGCGTGGGAGTCTACCCGAGAATGACCAAAGAGAATTAGTGTTTGGATCCTCAATTTTGTCTCACCTTTGTAAGGCTCTTTGTAATGTTGATCTACCTATCCTTAAAGACTTACTTGTTTTTCTTACTATACAAGATTTTTTCATTTCCTTTCCCATTATAGGTTATGTGGGGACACGTCGAGTAACATTAGCATCTTTACTACGTGATTTTGAACCAATGGCTTGGTATGCATTGAATAGATTCCTCACAATGGTTCTCTCAGTACTATTTTTAGATGTTCTCAACCCCACAATTGTCATTGTCTCTCTAAATTTCAGATTCTTAATCATTTCAACAACTACTTGACATCTTCCACTTTGATTTAATTTTTAAAAATAGTTATTCCAAATATTTTAAACAATTCTTCTACAAATTATTTTTGATATTTTAGCATGCATTGGCCTCAAAATATTTTCATCAATGTCAATTAGAAACTTTGGTTTTCTGTAAATTATTCTAGGAGATGTTAACACAGTTGCATGCTCTACATTTTCATTAGATGAATTAGGTGCATTTATCCCCATCAGTTCAATTGGCGTATGTTGATGATTTTCATTTTCATTGTGTGCATTTTTTTCATTAATGACATCGAATTGAAATGCTGCGTTTGTCACATTAACATTAACATTTTCATTACTTATGTTGCTTGCATTTGATGATATTCAAGAGGCGGCCATTAATCATGGGCTCACCAAAAAATTGGCCATTATTCAGTACCCTCCTAGCACTGGAAAAACATTTACTGGGTTGCAAATTGTAAAGGTTTTGTTTCATAATATTTCAAATTCCTCTAGTCCCTTTCTCATAGTGTGCTTTACTAACAGAGCTCTGGATCAATTTTTGGAGGGAATATATAAATACAAGAAAAGTCTAGAAAGGTTAGGATCTGAACTTAGAGCTCAATTCTTAGAAAATGTACTCCTAACCAGGGACAAGAGAGCAATATCATATTGTTTTCTTTGGTAAGAAAAATTGAATTCCTAATTTGAAAGTAAAAACATCATAAAATATAGGATTTCTTAACATTCCAAACAAAACTTATGTTTCCCTTTCCAGGGATAGAATTGGTCTATATATCTTTGGAAATGCCAAGCTAGTCTTAGAAAATTCTCCGGTGTGGAGTGATATCATAAAGCATTTTACAGATAATGGTTATGTTGGTAATGGAATACCACTATACTGTCCTAAAAATCCAGATGATGGTGGACATGTTGTTACCAAATGTCATGAGTTAAGGAGGTATGGCGATGGATGTATGAGCTTTTGTACCAGGAAATGCAAAGAAAAATTAATTTGTGGTCATCTTTGTCCAAGGAAATGTCATCATGGAGGACATGTGAGAATTGGATTTGCAAGGCCTGATGTATATGAAGAAGTTTGAGCTTTGTGGACATGTCATCAGAAAGGTCTATCATGCAAGTTCCTATGACCCCTTTCGACATGTTGCAAGGTCTGTGTGCATTTTTTGATTCCTACTACTTGAGTTGTTACTAATTTGTGCCTCCTAAATACTGTGAAGATTACCATACATGTCTTTTATAAAATCTTTGCGAGGTGAAGGAACAAAACAAAATACTTACGGCAAAGGGTGAGAAACAATTTGGAATTACTGAAAATTTGCGAGAAGTGAGGGAAAATAAACTTGGTTGAAAATTATCGAAGCCCTGAGAAAAAAAATTTCATCATTGCGTGTAGAGAGTGAGAACCAATTGGGAACAATTCAAAGAATGCAAAAAGAGCTTGAAATCTTGCGTGCAGAGGAAGCGAAACAGAGTGAGAGTGCAGAAGAGGAAATCGGGTTACTTCGGAGAGAGAGAGAGAGAGATAGAGAGAGAGAGAGAGAGAGAGAGAGAGAGAGAGAGAGAGAGAGAGAGAGAGAGAGAGAGAGAGAGAGAGAGAGAGAGAGAGTGTGCNAGAGAGAGAGAGAGAGAGAGAGAGAGAGAGAGAGAGAGAGAGAGAGAGAGAGAGAGAATGTGCTTGAAATGTTGAACCATCTGAAGCACAGAGCGTGACATTTGGATTAGCCAATGCTTCGCCTGAGATTTTCTGAAGTAACCCAATCTCCTCTTCTACACTCTAACTTTGTTTCGCTTCCTCTACATGCAATATTTCAATCTCTTTTTGCATTCTTTGAATTGTTCCCAATTGGTTCTTGCTCTCTACACATAATGATGAAATTTGTTGTCTCAGGGCTTGGATAATTTGACCAAGTTGATTTTCCCCATCTTCTCACAATAATCTCATCTCTTCTTGCATATTTTTAGTAATTCCAAATTGTTTCTCACCCTCTGTTGTAAGTATTTTCTTTTCTACCTTCACCCCATGAATTTTGTATAAATGACATGTATGGTAATCTTCATAGTATTTAGGAGGCACAATTTGGTAACAATTTGAGTAGTAGGAATCAGAAAATGCACACCCTTCTTCACCAAATTGTATAGATGGGTAACCTGAAATACATCTGGAAGTAGAATTACTCCCTTCGCTTCGGGCCATTGCAAACTAGCGAAAGTTTTCTTCTCTTCACTCCAGAAAAATATCCCATGAATTTTTTTAAATGGACGATTGGTTACCTTTGCTTCTTTCAATGGCCATCGATGATTTTTTCTACAATCTTCCAACCTTTCGTATATAGTTATTACAATTTAATACCCTTCTAGTACATAGGTGTTTCAAGTGATTGAAATTACTCTCTCTCTCTCTCTCCAAAGTAACCCAATCTCCTTTTCTGCACTCTCACTTTGTTTCACTTCCTCTGCATGCAAGATTTCAATCTCTTTTTGCATTCATTGAAATGTTCCCAATTGGTTCTCTCTTTCTACACGCAATGATGAAATTTTCTGTCTCAGGGCTTGGATAATTTGACCAAGTTGATTTTCCCCATTTTCTCGCAATAATCTCATCTCTTCTTGGAAATTTTAAGTAATTCCAAATTTTTTCTCACCCTCTTCCGTAAGTATTTTGTTTTCTTCCTTCACCCCACGAAGTTCTTATAAAAGACATGTATGGTAATATTCATAGTATTTAGGAGGCACAAATTGGTAACAATTAAAGCAGTAGGAATCAAAAAATGTACACCCTTATTCACCAAACTGTATAGATGGGCAACTTGAATTACATCTGGAAGTAGAGTTGCTCCCTTCACTTCGGACCATTGTAAATTAGAGAAAGTTTTCTTCTCTTCTCTCTAGCAAAATAGCTTATATCAATGGTCACCCATGATTTTTTTAAATGGCCAATTGGTTGCCTTCGATTATTTAAATGGCCATCCATGATTTTTTCTGCAATCTTCCAACCTTTTGTACATAGTTATTACAATTTAATACCCTCCTAGTACATAGGTGTTTCAAGTGAGTGAAATTGTAGACTCTCCCTCTCTCTCTCTCTATGGAGAATAAAATGAATAGTTTTTACTTCTTCAAAACCCGATCGGGTTTTGAAGTACTTTTTTCTTTTCAGAACCCAATCGGGTTTTGAAGTACCATTTTCTTTACAGAACTCGATCGGGTTTTGATGTACTTTTGTCTTTTCAGAACCCGATCATATTATTTTAAATTAAGAAACCCAATTGGGTTATGGCTTAGGAAGACGCTTGAAAAATGACCCAAAGGCTTGGAGGATCATTTTCCCTCCATTTTTGTTCTTTTCTAGATTTTTTTTTTAATCTTGTAAGATGATTTCTTAACTTTATCTTCATCAGGTTTACAATTTGTCAACTGGGTAGCTTTATAATTTTCACCAAAATCTCATACATCTTCTTAGCTTTCTAACCATATAATTTTTTCTATTTTTGGACAACATTAGCATAGGAAACTTTAATTTTCTTTACCAGTGTCTTGGTTGTAATCACAGACATATGTCTACCATTTTTTTAATAACTTTTGAAATACTCAATAAAATTACAAATAAATTACATATTATTGTTCTACACTTGATTCTATACACTTTAAAAAAAAAAATTCATTTTTCGATTATTTTGATACAAGTTATACCCAGCGCACGAGTAGCTAGCAAATTTTCAGGATGTGACCACTTCAAAAAATCACAGAAAAAACAATACCTATTAGAAAATTACCAAAAATTACAAAAATTCTAGATCTCACTCTTATCTATCATCCTACCAAAGGGATTTAAAAAATACTGAATATAACTATACATTTTATACCACACACAGAAACAACTATGTTAAATTTTTTCAAACAAATCAGGAACATGTTTTCATGCACGCAAGGTTTGGCCCTCATAATCTTATCAATTTTTAAAAACAATTAGTTTTCTACAAACTAGATTCAGAGTACTACAATTTTTATTTTTTACACATCTTCTTATTTTGAGTGCACGACCCTCAAACTCCTGTTCCAAGTTTAGGTTTACCTGATTTCAAAAAAATGTGTCCACTTATACCCCCCTTTTTGGTCCACAACTTGGTGCACATACCCCAAAATATACAAGATATGGAAAATCTTGTTTTCTGATGTCTGTGTTGAGTTTCGATAAATTTTGCAACTGGATCTGGAACAAAAACACAGAGATGAACAAAACCTATAAATCTTTCCCTTTTCTGAGTTAGGTTGACCTTGACCTTTTTGTGGGGGCATAATTGTACCCCAAAATGTCAACCTCAGCCTGCACTGCTCCGACGGAAATTCTATTTGCGGATCCTGAAAGTTGGCCAAAAAGGGTATCTGAATCTGATATGAAATTCATTTTCCTCTACCTGTACCTACAAGAAAAATGGGTTTTTTTTCTAGGTTTGCCTTTGTCAAACCCCGGTTTTGGACTTAACCTTGTAATATAATTGAAATTGCATAAGTAAACAAAGAAAATAAATGAATTCACCTTGCTTGTATAGAAACCCTTGTGGAGGATTCAAATCCTTGAATCTACAAGTATGTATGCACCGAATGAATGTAGAATGTAGGATGTCTCATATCAATTATCTCTAGATCTTCAACACCAATATTAAATGGATCTTGGAATAGGAAAAGGCTTTCATGGATGTGGATGGAGAAATCTTCAGCAAGAGCACTCCATAGAGCTTGAATCCTTCAATGGCTACCAATGGATTTGCTTGATGAATTAAATGCTTGAATGTCTTTGAATGCTTCAATTCTTGAGACTAGATGCTTGATTCAATAGATCATGCATAGAGTTGTCTCTCTCACACTTAGATTTCACTTCAATTCTTTTTTTTTTTTGTCTTAGTTTGTTAGAGAAAATGAGAGGAGAAGGCTTCCTTATATACTAATCTAGGGAACAATATTCTAGAGAGGCCTACATAGAATAATTAAATTCAAATTATACCTAAAATCATAGAAGTGGACTCATATTAAATATAATTTAAAGAGTCACTATCTCAAAGACCAAAATAGCTAACCCAGAAGCGGGAATTAAATCTTTCTGAAGCCCGACATCTGAAAACATGAAATTTTGATGAAGGGTGTACCACTTGATGAAGGGTGCTCCCCTTAATACCACAAAAACATAACAGAAACAGAGAAGCAACAACAATTTGCAAGAACAGAAAATGGACTTCTTATTATCTCCACAAATGCAGAATTACGAACTTTCAGAATTACAATATGCAAAGCCACATGGGCATTCCCCTTACAATATTCTGTAGGACAAAGCCTCGAATTATTACCTAGATCTACTACCCAGAACTATTCTGAACTGCCTAAGACAATAATACAGCCTTCCTTATATAGGCAATTTTCCACCGCCTGGGAAG
>MU227823.1:961657-987910 GCA_018584345.1 Thuja plicata | reverse complement strand
ACCAAAAATAGTAACTTTCCATAAATAGCAGCTCTGCACAAAATAGCCCTTATTGAATATAAAAACAGAAATATTTTTGGGTGATGCAAGATTGCTCTTACACCCAGGATGCTCCTGCATCAAATTTGGACCCTGGGTCAGGGTCAAGTTTGATTATGACCTAGGTCAATGTTGAGGTCAACCTTGACCTAGGTTAGGGTAGAGGACAAACTTAACCTAGAAGGTCGACCTTGAACCTGAAGTCAAGAATCTTAGATCTGTAGTTTAGGATGCCAAAAACAAGTCAAAGAGAAGTGGAAAATGGGCCAGAACAGGGTGAAAAGACAGATCCAAGTAAGAGACCCACTCAAGGTTTTTGACATGACCCCAAGCCACTTACTTGGAGGGCTAAACCATTCCAAACTCGAAGTGTTTCCATTTTCTGATGATACAATAATTAGTTTCCACATAAAGAAATCTACATGTGATTCTTTACATATCTAAAGCATGATATTTTACATTTCTTTTTTCTTAAAGTTTAAGAAAAAGAAGATATGTTGTGCAAGGATTTATGCATGTGCTTTAAAATTTGATTATCTTAATATTTATCATTCTAAATCCTGCTGCAAATAGAAATAGAATTCTACTGGCATATATGTATGGTTATATATAAGTATTTCTATAAATACATTATACACACATATATACTATTTTATATTAATTAAACTTTTGTTGATATGTATATATTTTTTTTTACCTTAATAAAATATTTTTTAAAATATTTAAACGAAGTAAATAAAATGTGTTAAAATATATATATTTAAAATATATATATTTAAAATAAAAAGGAAGAAGATGGGGTTGCGTGCAAGCAATCCCAATCCACTTGGTGATCATAGTTTGGAATTAGAGCGGCTTGGGGGTCGACACCCCCATCACAGCACTCCCACATAGGGGAGCAGTTGGAAGGGAGGCGCCAACCTCCTAAGAGGCACCCCCATTTTCCTTCCAGCCCTAGATGAGACTTAAGCACTCTGCACTGTCCTCCATGCATGTTGTGGGATCAAACAAAAACCCTGTTAATCTCTAAGTTTTGTTGATGATTAGTACCCAACACTTAGTCATTTCATTAGGCAGTTTTAGTTGGCTATCACTATGGCCAAGCTAAAACTATACAAGGCCAAGCAATTTTCAGTTTGCCTAGTTACATTGCCGAGCTAAGTTACATTGCCGAGATGAGTAGAGATAGAGATGTTAAGTGCCGAGCAGAACAATTTTTTGTATACTTGTCAGGAATGATACAAACTTAAAGGATAAGTGATCTGACTGACTTGTATAAGCTTTTTGGGCTGACATTGTGTGCATTTAATATTCTCATACGAAGTTAGTTATGTATTTAATTGTTTTATCCTATGCATGACTCATTGTAAGCATTAATTGTTTTACTATCAAGGCATAGATATCAGATCTTGATTGTTGATCTAGATCTCACTATTAGATCTGTATAGATATATTAGATTGCTTTGAAACCCTATTTTTGTATGTATGTGCAAGAGGCAGAAGAGTAATTTTTGAAGTGACTGCATTTTGATGTGAAATGCACAGAGGGTTATTTTGTTCAGAAGCAGAGATCAAGCAGAGCATAACACAGTGAACAATAGAGTAAAGGGATATCAAATTATAAGATTAGAAAAGATACTAAAAAGAGGAGATTTGTCATCAGCATTAGAATGCATATCGAAGGATCAATACGTGAGACTTTCTAATCATTGTATAAGGTGAAAATCTCTTAACATAGTGGTTTTATTAGATCTTTATTTATCTCTTAATAGAGTGCTTACTTCATTGTAAGTTTAAATTCTTTAACAAGGTAGATTGTAATGATCTAAAGCTTTTAATAGAGCAGACCTTTAATAGGGTAGATTAGATTTTTTAATCAAACATTGTAACCTTAACAGGTACACTTTATTACTGTAGTAGTGGAGACTTTTATGGGTGTCATCCCCACCCCATTTTTACCTATTTGGGTTTCTGGGTTACCAAGTTATTGTGTTATGTGTTACTTATTTCATGGTGTGGATGCTATCTAAGATTACATTAGATTCATTTATGCATGAATGTGTTATCATTTTGTTTTAAGTGTTTATATTTGAAGATCTGATTCACCCCCCCTCTCTCAGTGTCTTTCTTTCCCATTATTTTGTTTCCAACAATTGGTGTCAGAGCTAGACTTCTCATAAGGTTATAATCAGCTTGAGAATATAGATCTTGAAATGGAGATCTATAAGATAGGTAAAGTCATTGAGAATCAAAAGATTAATGTCCAGCTAGCGCTCCAACAGCTTGAGTCTGCAAGACAAGAATTAAAGAAGTCCTTGGTTGCAAGGAAAGACTTGGCCAAACAAATGAATGGAACTCATTATCATGAAAAGGACACTATAAATCTATTTCAGAATGAATATTCTACTAAGAGAAATGCAGCAATAGCAGATCTACTGGAAAAGAACAGTGCACTATGTGAAGAAGTCAAAAACTTGAAAAAGGAACAAGAAGCCCAATCAATAAGAATGTGTGAAGTTGTTGAATAGAAAAAGAAAGCCAAAGATGATAAGGCTATGGCAGAAGAAGACAAGAGAATGCTGACTACCAGACTTGATGAAATAACACATGATGTACAAACCATGATAGTTAATCAAGTGGACATGGAAAATCAACTACTACTTATGAATCAGGAGATCAACAGGAAAGACTTGGAGATTTTTAATCTTAGATATGAGAACAGTCAATTGAAAGATGAATTGAGATCTGAGAAAGAAATCAATAATAGAGTGAATGATCCAAGTGCAACTATGAGCTACTTCGAACAACTGGTGGAAGCATCAAGAAGACCTAAAGATTATTTTGGATTAGGTCACACTAAACAACATACAACCACTAAAGATGGAGAATCATCTAAGACAGGAGAAAGAAAGAATGCAAAATTGAGAAACAAGAAACCTATTTGTCACCACTATGGAAAACTAGGTCATATAACAAACATATGCCAAAGAAAGAATGGTAAGTTCAATCCTAAAACCAACTTTAATGTTATTTATTTAATTGTAATAATTTTGGACACCAAGCATGTGAATGTAAGGCAAAGGCAAACAAAACACCTAGACTCAATGGTAATTGCTATAATTGTCACAAATTTGGTCATAGAGCACAAGATTGTAGATCTAAAGGTAAAAAGCAATGGACATCAAAGGTACAAGAGAAATCACCAAGAAAAGGAAATACTCACAATTGGGATTACAACACATGGCATAGTTGTCATTACTGTGGTGAGTATGGACATGTTCCAGAAAACTACATAAGGACACATTTCAGAGGTAAATCTAAAAGTTGGATGAATGCAAGCCTAGTTTGTCATAGTTGTCTAAAAATTGGACATACAGGGAAAGATTGCAAGACTAGAGTACTAGCTCCTACTATTGAGAAAATAAGGGAATAGATGAACAAGTCATGGGTTAAGAAGGTTGAACCATGCAGCAGCGAAGCTAATGAAGCCAAGGTCACCCAATCCAATGGATCAGGTGATCACATCATCTCCAACTAAGAGAAAGAGGTATGTAAGGAAATGTAATTAAAAATTCTTATCTTACATCAGTTCCTAACATAAAATGTACAAAAATTCCATATTTGCATACGTTAAGATGCACCATGACATATTTGAAGACAAAATGCCGAGATGAGAAAAATTGCACTACAGGTGTAGAGTACTATTCATGGACACTAAAGCCAAGTTCTTTAGTGAGTGCCAAGTTTTGTTGGCAGAGTAAATTTTTGTGAAGGCCGAGTGTAGTGAGCCTAGTGGGATGCAAGTTGTGTTAAGGCCGAGGACAGCTGGCTTGCACTAACTCAATGGGCAAAACATTTAATTCTCACCTACCTTTATCCTTTCGTAGCTTATAAAGGATGAATAGTTTATAGCTCATTTTTACCTTGCGATTTTACTATTTACGGAGCAATTGAAGTGATTTACAAAATTGATCTTAACGGGGCTAGGAACAAAGATTTCATTAGCGTGCTAATGGAAATATTGAAGTGAATAGTGAACAGAGAACATTGTGAAGCATCACTTGTTGAGGTATTCTGCTTTCCATCCCTCAAACCCTAAATTTTAGAGTTATGGCTGCAAGTTCTTCTGTACCAGGCAAGAACATGGAGGCAGAACAAGAACAAATTTAGTTGATTCAAAGTGATGAATGTGAACCTCTCAACTTTTGAGCCATTCCAAAAAGTGCGATATAGAGTGATTTGATAGGATCCCTCTCATCCATTCCTACCAAGGTATTTATGATTCATGATGTTTGATCATGCTATATGGTTAAAATTGGAGAAGTAAGAGACAATGAATTGAGGAAATCCTATAGTAAACTATGTAAAAATGGGGTTCTAAAGGAAGAATTCAAACACTTAGCTGAAAAAGGGTTAACAAGTGCCCTAGGTTTTCCCCAAGGTTTTAAAGATGAATGGATAAAAGTTATCCTTAGTCAAGTTCATGACATGAGCATGTGGATAGACAATGGACCAGTCAATATCACCAAGAGTATGATTCATCAAGTGACTGGATATCTTGTATTAAATGGAAAGTGAACCATGAGGGATAAAAACAAAGAGGAAATTACATTGAACACTGGAGTAGTATGGAATAATAGAGGTATGACTATCTCTACAATTACTAATCTAGAACTTTATTTTGGAGTAAGGGTAATTGCACACAAATTCTATCAGTCTAGCAGATTGGACAGTGCTCCCTGTACAGCTATTGATGAGGCATGGAAAATTGTGAAGAAGAATCACACATATGATCTTGCCAAGATACAACAGACATAGTTAGCCAAGAACCTTACATCAATCAGAAAGGCTAAGATCTCGTCATGTAAGTTTGGTTCTTTACTAGTTTATATATTTTTCTATACTCGGGACACATTTCTTTCTCTAGGAAATATTGTTTGGAAAAAGGATAGGCCCATTACAGTTCAGATCAGTGAATGTATAAAGAAACTGGGGAGAAATTTCAATAGAATTATGGGTAGCTATTTTTTAGAATTCAAGAAGAGAATGAGATTAAGGACTAGGATTCCTAAGTCCCTAGTGGAGAAACGGTATGAGGAAATATGTTTTCTAGTTGACACAGTTAACACTTATATCAAGACAGTAACTCCTAGAATAACATGTTTGGAGTCATTTCCATATGAGATTAATGTTGATGATGCATCAACCACCATCATTTCACTCTTAGCTGAGGCAATTGACACCACAACAGAGAGATTTGGAAACTATGATGAAGTTAAGGCTAAGATCTCTAGAAGTTTGAATGAAGGAACTATGGAGAGGAAAAGAAAGAAGATAGTGAAAAATCTAAAGAAAATGGTTGGCTGGGTAGTGATGAAGAACTTGAGGATGCACCTCTAGGTTTGTACACTGGACAAGGTGAGGATATTTCTACTAAGGAGGAAGTTAGTGCATCAGAAGAAATTACACAGAAGGCTAAGGGCAAGAAGCCATCAATTGTTATTGTAACCAAGCCTAGCTGAGAAAAACCTAAGGTTACACCTCCTGTAAGTAATCATCCAAGGACAAGAGCATCTACTGGTACTTCCCCAGTAGAAGTGCAAAAAAAAGTATATGGCAAGAGAAAAGTTGCAGAAAGTACTTTTGGAAAGGAAGCAAAGGTTGCTCCCAAGGCTAAGCTGAGTAAGCCAACAAAGAGACCAAGAAGGAAATTAAACTTGAAAATAGATAGTGATGAGAAGAAGATAGAAACTGATGTACCCAGCAACATACCTACAACTCACTTCATGAAACCAGCAAGCATAGATGAGGTATGCAATATGTTAAGGAATTCAACAGGGTTAGCAACATTTAAGTTCATCAAATATGACAAATTGAAAATAGAAGATAGGCACAAAGTTCAGGAAGCACTCTTGGACATGATGAGCACCTTAAATTGACTCCTACAGAGATAGGAAATCATGTGCCTGATGAACTATATGAATTTTTGTCAAGAAAATGGGAATTTGCACTTTCCACTAAGCGAAAGATCCGAGAAGGAACTTTAGCAAAAATAATTCCTGACTTAACCTCTAAACAATGAACCAAATTTATTAAGCAATACAAGAACAAGTTTGTTCCCAAACTTAGAGGATATGTTGTTTAGAAGAATGACATAGAAGGTTTAGTATAGCAGATTACAAGGACCTGTAAAGAGATTTTTTGACTAATTGTTCCAAAAGACAAGAAATCTGGTGAAGGGACATCCGAGCCAAAGGCACAAGAAGTTGAAGAAAAGCCTACCCCTAAACCACAGATAGTCAAATATCATTGCCACTAAATAGGACAATACTAAGGATGCATTAGATGCAAAAAAATCTATTGATCAAACTGAGAACAATCCTTTGGATTATATAGTTGATGATCCAAGCAATTTGAATGATGAGGAACAACAGATGCCGAGTGGAAAAGGCACTAATTTGCCTGTTAAGGAAACTAATACAGAAGAAGGGAAGACCAAAACATCTGAGGAAATAATTGATGTTGTTAGTGATCAGAAAGGTGAAGAGAAATAGAAAACAACTGAACAAGAGGTAGCTTCACAAGATCCACCTATTTTAGAGGTTGTGAAGACAGTTTTAGTTAGTGGAGTTGCAACAACAGATGTTGTTGATAAGCCTAAAGAAGAAGAGGCTGCACAAGTGTTGGTTGAGTTACCACACTCTACATCATCCACTCCTACAGGTCCTAAAACTAGTGGTATGTTGAACCCATAGACTGTATTGATAGAATTGAAGGAGAAATTGGATACAAAAACTGTCAAAGGGAAAGACATTATGCTGCCGAGCATAAATTCTCCAGAAATGAAGAAGAAGAATATCTTGAAGAAAAATTCATATATTTTAGATGTAACACTAGATGAAGTCATTGTGATTCCACAATGGGATCCCAATGAGTTATCTTTTGAACAAATTGGGACTCTTCAAGAGTTACTTAAAAGGAAGAAGAGATAGGAATAATTGAAGATAGAACAAAAGAAAAAGCAGGTGTTGCATGACATCAAAGACATATTTACAAAAGATTTTGACTTAGAGGATGAAACACCTCAAGCTCCAATCATAGATCAACTCATCACCATTGTATAGAAAGTAATAGATGAGGAAATAAACAGCAATGAGAAGCTTCTACAAAGGTCCCGGAGAAGATTTGAGAGCAAAGTTCTAGAGAACATCTCAGAAGAGATAGCAAAAAAATAGGTTGCAATTTCTATTCTTGTAGAAACCTTAGAGAAAGTAACAACCAATGTTTATTCTTTGTATAGGAAATTATGTGATGTTGAATTTTTCACAAAGGATAATTTACAGCTTGTTGAGAAGCTACAGTTAGATTTGAGATCAACTGGTAATACTTTAGGTAAAGATACTACCTCCAGTTCTTTACATTTTAATAAGTTGATAAATGCACAAAGGAGAATAGCCGAGCTTATGGCTGAAGATGGTCGCATAAGGGCCAAGTTGATAACTATTCAAACAAGCTTATTGCCTCACTTAGAGGTAATACATAAGGAACTCTCAAAAGAAAAGGAATTATCACATAGCAGTGCAAATCTATTGACTATAGAGAGTTTAGTGAGTCTAGCTGCCAAGCTAGAAATCAAATTGGAAGTTATGAAGGTTGCAAAGGATAGCTAGGATACAACATTTGAATTGACCCTGCAGCTTCATAAGCAGTTTTTGGATAGGTATAACTTAACCCCACCAATAATCAGTGACAAAAACAAGGGGGAAGTTAGTAATGAGGTTAGTACTACTAAAGGAGGAAGCTAGTATAGATGTTAGTAAGGAGATATGAAAGGATACATCAGTACAGCAAAGGTACACTTGTATATAATTTTTGAAGGCATTGTAAAAAAAAAATTATAAGTATATTCCTAGGGGGACTACTTAGCATACTTAGGCAATATTTTGATGAAATGTACAGAAGTAATGATAAGTGTTTTTGCCACTAATATCAAAGGGGAGATTGTTAATCTCTAAGTTCTGTTGATGATTAGTGCCCAATACTTAGTCATTTCATCAGGTAGTTTTAGTTGGCTATCACTGTGGCCGAGCTAAAACTATACAAGGCCGAGTAGTTTTCAGTTTGCCTAGTTACATTGTCAAGCCGAGTTACATTTCCGAGCCGAGTAGAGACAGAGATGTTAAGTGCCGAGTGACAGAGAGTCAAGTGTCAAGCAGAATAGTTTTTTGTATACTTGTCAGGAATGATACAAACTGAAAGGATAAGTGATCCGGCCAACTTGTATAAGCTTTTTGGGCTGACATTGTGTGCATTTAATATTCTCATATGGAGTTAGTTATGCATTTAATTGTTTTTTCCTATGCATGACTCATTGTAAGCATTAATTATTTTACCATCAAGGCATGGATATCATATCTTGATCACTAATCTAGATCTCACTGTTAGATTTGTATAGATATATTAGATTGCTTCAAAACCCTATTTTTGTATGTATGTGCAAGAGGCAAAAGAGTAATTGTTGAAGTGACTGCATTTTGATGTGAAATGCACAGAGGGTTATTTTTTTTAGAAGCAAAAATCGAGTAGAGCATAACATAGTGAATAACTGAGTAAAGGGATATCAGATTATAAGATCAGAAAAGATACTGAAAAGAGGAGATCTGTTATCAACATCAAAGTGCATATCAAAGGATCAATACTTGAGACCATCTAATCATTGTATCAGGTGAAAATCTCTTAACAGTGTGGTTTTAGAAGACCTTTATTTATCTCTTAACAGAGTGCTTACTTCATTGTAAGTTTAAATCCTTTAACAAGGTAGATTGTAATGATCTAAAGCTTTTAACAGAGCAGACCTTTAACAGGGTAGATTACATTTTTTAATCAAACATTGTAACCTTAATAGGTACACTTTATTACTACAGTAGTGGAGACTTTTGTGGGTGTCATCCCCACCCTAGTTTTACCTATTTGGGTTTCTAGGTTACCTAGTTAATGTGTTACTTATTTCATGGTGTGGATGCTATCTGAGATTACATTAGATTCATTTATGCATGAATGTGTTATTAGTTTGTTTTAAGTGTTTATATTTGAAGATATGATTCACCCCCCCCCTCTCAGTATCTTTCTTTCCCATTATTGTATTTCCAACAAACCCCACCCATATGCTTGTTAAATTAAAATAAAATATACAGCCATAAATCATAAATAGATTTAAAATATCCGATATGTTTAACTTCTTATGGATTTAGTATTGCCTATGCTGCCACACCAATTATATGTGTGTGTGTGTGTGTGTGTGTGTGTGTGTGTGTGTGTGTGTGTGTGTGTGTGTGTGTGTGTGTGTGTGTGTGTGTCTGTGTAAAGAATCCTTGCCATTGCATATTTCATCTTTCCTCTCCCATGAAGTCTTTAGCCAGACCTGCAATGAACACAAAAAAAATCCTAGGTTTTGGAGGAGGAATGAAAAAAAGAGAGCGGGAAAAGAAAGAGGAAATTATTCTTCTTCATCTTCTACATTTGCGCCCTAACCCTAATTTTGAATTAGCATTAGGGTTGCCCAAATAAGACAGATGAGTTGACTTCTCTTTTAAAATAAGAGTTTATATTATGTCTTCCTCTAGAAAAATGATTCAAATATATTTTTTGGAGGGAGATTTATTTGTACTCCTTGTTATTAAAACCTTCTTAGTTAGCATTTAAGTATAAACAAGAGGATGTTTATAATGTTTTGTATTATAACCCAAAACAATGTCATGATAATAATTTATTTATGTTTTTTGTTTAAAATAAAATATGTTAGTATGTGGTAAATTAATAAACTAATGTATTTAAAGTGGTGAATGTCAAATTGAAAAACTTAATAGAATCTAAAAAGGTGACTTTTAGAACAAATAAGTAATGGAATTATATTTTACTATTCTAATAATATGGGTACCATTTTTCAGAATCGACTCATCTATAATATTTTAATATTACTTGATATGCAATTCTAATGGATCACAATCTTAATGGAAGAGATTAATGCACCATTGTTTTAGCTCAAATTATCAAATTTTCTATAACTTAAATTTAATCATGGAAATTAAATTTCAATATTAATTATGGAAATTAAATAGAATGTATTTAAAAGTTATTAGAAAATAAATTCTTATTAGAATTACCAATTAGTTATCATAGCAGTATTTAAAAGTATCTAAATCCTATAGTATGATAGAGTGGCGACGCAAGGATGGACTTTGCACTCGAGGCAGAAAAGAGGGTTTTTGGAGAAATAGGTTTGATAGGCATGAACCCAAATGCCTATGGTTTGCCCCAGGAAGGTGCAGAGGTGCTGGAGGTTGTGGACTGATAGGTTGTGGTTGGATCAGTCAACCTAAGGCCTGTAATCTACATGCGACACTATGAAACCTGATTCGGGTCAATGACATGGTTTTAAAAAACCAGTGGGAAAAGTGTGGAAGCAAAAATTTGATGGGTGTGGGCTATCATTGACAAAGAAGGCACTAGAAACAACAGAAAACCACACAATAGACGTACACATAGATTCAGAATCATTGAAAAGTTTGGTTCAAATTCTCAGAGTGAGGGCTTTTTACATGAAATGGGGTGGAGGTTGGTCGACGTACCCCAAAATAAGAAAATAGGTAAATGAGGAGTGGGGTACCCATTTTGAAGTCAAGACCCTCCTGAATGGCTTCTTCTTGATCATCACGGGTTTAGAGGTAGAAAAGAACAGGATCATGTTTAATGGGCCCTAGATGATGGGTGGGATAGGCTTCTACATTAAGGATTGGATCCCTAATTTCAACCTGAAGTAGGACTCCATTGAGGAAGTGTCAATCTAGATTTGTCTTTACAACCTACCCCATGAGTACTAGCATGCAAAGTTTTTTAGAATGGTGGGTGATTGGCTGGGAAAATTCATTAAAGTAGATGAAGCTATCGATAAACAAAAATTTTGCATGTATGCTAGGATATGTATCTTATGGAAACCTCACCCTTTGCTACCACATGCAGTGGAAATACATACTGTAGAAGGTTAATGGTGATAGGAAAATGAAGTGGAGGAGGTTCTGGAGAAATGCAAGAAATGTTGAGAATGGGGCCACAATGTAGATAAATGCTTAACGAATCAAAAAGGGAAAGGCAAAGAAGTCAATGGGCTAGAATAAATTCTAGAACATTTAATTACACCAGACTTAGAGATGTCTAAGGAAGGAAACCAGCAAGAAGGTAGGGGTGTGGATTCTAAGATTTAGGCTGAGCGTTTAGGTT
The DNA here is from genome assembly GCA_018584345.1 of Thuja plicata. Taxonomy (NCBI): domain Eukaryota; kingdom Viridiplantae; phylum Streptophyta; class Pinopsida; order Cupressales; family Cupressaceae; genus Thuja; species Thuja plicata. The sequence continues at coordinate 976,594 of MU227823.1, read as the reverse complement.
CCCAGACTTTGGACCCTAAGCCAGATGCAGAAGAGGGATACATCCTTCCCCATTCAGGATCAACAACAATGGCGAAGGTGAGAGGGGCCTTGGTTGCACACAGCCTGGGACTGAATGCTACCCTCATCGCAGGATCCCAGGAAGATGATTCTATGAATGAGGTAGGTGGGGATGGGGCTGTTCTTGGATAGTCTAGTAATGCAAGAGAGAGCATCAGAACTTACAAGGATATCCACATGTCACTGGTTAAATGATGCTCTGATAGTTCAACAATGACTATAAAGTCTAGAGACAGGGAGGGCCAAGAAGGGGACCCCTTGGGATTACTAGAGGAGGTTGGATTTGTGGAACAATGAGCTATATATCAAGCAGTCCAAGTCCCAAGTGGCCAAAGCCAAAATTGGAAGTCTCAAAAGACGGGGAAGAAAATCAACACAACAGCTCTTAGAAGATGTGGGCAATACGAAGTGCCAAACCAAGCTTCATTCTGAAAGGGATTTATTCCCTTCTAGAAAGCAATGAAAATCCTAATATGAAATGTTAGGGGCTAAAATGCCCCTAACAAGAGACGTCTGATCAAGTAGGGTCTTGATCAGGCGAAGCCCGACATTGTTTGCATCCAAGAAACAAAGTTAGATGTCTAAAGTGCATCGATGGTTTTTGAAGTCAGGTAAAAGTGGTCCAATTATTTTGTTGATGAAAAAGGTGCCTTGGGTGGGTTAGGCATAATCTGGGACCCCCAGTTGGTGAAGGTGGAAGCAATCTCCAAGTCAAAATTCTGGCAGTTGGCTAAGGTGAGCTTCCTTACAGTTAATGTTTCAATTTTTTTGTTTAATGTCTATGGTCCTATTAAAAAAGAGGAAAAGAAGTTAGTCTGGGATGAAATGACCTAGATTTGGTTGGGCTGGGGAAGAATGTAGCCATAATAGCTGGGGATTCCAAGGCCACATTAGTCCTCTCTGACAAACGGGGTGGAAGAGGGTGTCTCGCAAGGGTTTAGATAGATTTTCAGTAGCTTGTAGTCAATAATGAGTTATGGGAAGTGACTACCAGAGGAGGAAATTTAACCTGGAAAAATAGGCGGTAGGGTTTCTCCAACATTATGGAGAATTTTGACAGGTTTTTTCTTGCTGGAAGTTGGAATATCCTCCCAGTCAATTTTGAGGCCCAAGTCCTTGGGTTGTTGGGATCAGACCACTTTTCAGTGGCATTATCGGTCTATAAAGATGGTGTGCCACCCTAGTGTCCTTTCAAACTAGAGAAGATGAGGCTAAGGGAGCCTGGTTTTAAGGAATTGGTATCCCATTGGTGGATGATGGCTCCTAGGGAGGAAGGAAATTTAGCCTTCCAATTCTTTAGAAAATTAACTTTCATTAAACAAAATTTGAAGACCTGGAATAGAACGCATTTTGGTGATATTTTTGAAGAAAAGCGGAGCCTGGAAGGACAACTAGATGTGTTAAACTGCAAGGTTCAGAATGAAGGTATGGATGAGGTGGAATTTTTGATTGAAAAATACCTTCTCAGTAGGTATAGTGAAGTATTGCAGCGTGAGGAAGTCTTTTGGCATCATAAATCGAGAGAAAATTGGTTGAGGGAGGGGGATAGGAACACAAAGTTTTTTCATAGTTCACTATAAGTAAAATGGAGTGTAAATAGGATACTATTGATCATGATGGCTGATGGTACTCTCACATAGGAGACAGAGGTGATTAACAAGGAAGCGGTAAATTTTTTCTCCAACCTCTGGGGCCAGGATGGAACTAATGATGTTAGAGCACAAAGGGAACCGCTCAACTTAATCCTAGCCACTGTAAACCAGGCAGACAATTTCATGCTCACACCCTAGGTGAAGGTAGAAGAACTAAAGGCTATTTTATTTTCTGTGGGGGGGGATAAAGCCCCGGGACCAAATGGTTTCAAAGCCTTTTTCTACCAAAAATTTTGGGACTTAGTTGCCCCGACACTGTTGGGAGTGGTGGATGAATCCCAAGAAAAAGATTTTATCTTCAAGGATTTCAACAATACTATGGTGGCCCTCATTCCCAAGAAAGAGAAACCAAACTAGTTTGAGGAGTTTTTCCCAATCTCCCTTTGCAATATAGTTTTCAAAATTATTTCCAAAGTGGCTGCAAACCATCTGAAAACCATCATGGACAGACTGATTTCCTGGGAACAGAGTAGCTTCACGCCCAATAGGAATATAGTGGATGACATAATTATAGCTCATGAAGCCAGCCACACATCCAAGGTGAGTAAAAAGAGGCATTTGATGCTTAAGCTAGACATAAAGAAGGCATATGACAGGGTGGATCATGGTTTCCTGATTGAGATCCTCATGAAATTTGGATTTGATGAGAAATGGATCTGATGGGTGGGGAATGATTGGGATATAAAAAACCTCTATCTTGAATAGTGGGATCCCCAAAGGTTTTTTTGAGACTTCACATGGAACTAGACAGGGTGACCCTATCTCACCTTTTTTGTTTATTCTTCTAGCTAAAGTGTTAGGTATGGCGATTGCTAATAAAAAAGTCCAAGGCAGCTGGAAATGAATTAAGGTAGCCAGAGGTTTTGAAGAGACAACTCACACATAATTCATAGATGATACATGCATCTTTGGTGTGGCCTCAGTGCAGGAGGCATGGGCGATGAAAAAGGTGTTGGATACATATAGTGCAGCTTCCGGCCAAACAGAAAACTGGAAAAAGTCTGAGGCTTTCTTCTTTGGAATAGAAAGAGGAGCACATAAGGCCATTATGCAAGTCTTTGGTGTCTGAGTGGGTCATCTACCTGGAAAATTCCTCAGGACACCTCTTTTTGAAGGTTCTGATAAGGTAGAACTTTGGAAGGAACTAGTGGATGGATGCTTGACTAAAATGGATGGGTGGAAAAGTAGATGGTTGATGCTAGCAGGGTGGATTCTAATCCTCACAATAGTAGTCTTGGCTATGTCAATTTATTCAATGGCATGTTTTAAAATTCCAGCACAAATCCTAAAAAAAATACAACAAAGCGTGCACAAATTCCTGTGGAATGGGGCCCAGGATCAGGGTAAAATCCTGCTTGTGGCATGGGACAAACTGTGCCAAGAGAAAGGTGGTGGAGGGATAGGAATGAGAAACTAGAAGGTCATGAATGAGGCAATGGGTGTGAAACTAGTTTGGCTGATTTACAGCAAGCCAGAGCAAAGATGGGTGCAGATTCTCATGGAAAAATATCTTGACAGTGCAGATAGAGACAGAGAGGATCTTCACGATGGAGAATCCTCCTAAAGGGCCAGGATTGTGGAATTTCTCTATGAATTGTAGACTGGTTGTCACAAACCACCTTTCTTGGCAACTTGGAAATGGTGGGAAAGCCTTTTTTTGGCATGACTCATGGGATGGACAGTCGAGCTTGGTGCATGGCACACCATATCAAATCATCGAGGCAATAGAGTGCCTGTGGGGATCCAAGGTAAGTGATTTTGTTGACCCTTTTTCCTTGGAAATTGGATAGGTGCTGAGATGGAAGTAGGTGATGGGCCTGGGCCTCTCCGAGGCACACCAAGCAATCCTAAAAGAAAATTTCCAAAGAAGATCCATAATTGGGTCAAATGAGGAAGATAAAATTATCTACACATGGGCCAAAAGTGGCCAGTATTCTGTCAAGCTTGGTTACTCATTTTTGGATAGAGCATTCAGCAAAGTGGAGTGGGAAAGTAAGATTTGTTGGAGGAAAGCTTTCTTACCAAAGGCAGCATCCTTTTCTTGGTTGGCTGGCAATGAAAGCACTCACAGGAGATAGAATGATGGGGTTAGGATTTGCTGGGCTATTTAGATGTGTATTATGAAATAAGGCAGATGAAATAGTGGACCACCTCTTCCTAAATTGTGAATACTCGCAAGAGGCATGGAGATTCAGTTTGCAAAAATTGGACTGGTAGGGACCACTTCCATGCAAACTCAAATATTTGCTCGATTCATGGCCAAGCCCAAAGGGACAATCAACCTTGGAGGCAGTTTGGCATGTTATACCCTCGAGCACAATTTGGCTGCTCTAGAATGAAAGGAACAAATGAATTTTCACTGAAACAGCCATCCCACTACCCTGGTTTCTAGAAAAATTTGAAGTGGTAGTCTCAGAAGTTGTCTAATTCTGCCTCCCAGACAGATGCCTTAAAGAAACATTTCAATCAAGTAGACCTCTTGATTGAAAGAAGATGGCCTATGGTGAAGTATAGACCCATTAATGGGACTGGAAGGTTTCAACCTTTGGCAGGTGCATAGAGGGACAAACTGAGCGTCTGGCAACCCCCATCCCCCAGATGGGTTAAAATCAATTTTGATGGTGCCTCTAGGGGAAACCTAGGTGTATTAGGAGTTGGGTTCATGGCTCAGGATGAGAGAGCTGACATTTTGGCACTTGGGGCCAAACGACTGAAAGATGGGACCAACAAGGAAGCCAAATGCCTTGCAACTGTAGAAGCCACTCTAATGGCAAGAAAACTAGAACTAAGGTGATTCCATCTTGAAGGGGATTCACTTCTATTTGTAAATGGGATTGCAAAGGTCCGGATGGATACATGGTACCTAAATAAGCACATAAAAAGGATTCAGACGTTGATGGCAGGATTTGAAGACTTCAAAATCACAGATGTGGTTAGAGCTGCAAATGACTTGGCAGATAAATTATCCAATGTGGGTGTTGACGGGTCTCTAGAAAACAATTTTGAATTGTTTGAATATTTGAGAACCAACCCACAACTAAGTCTCTTTAAGGACTTTTAAAATCCTTAGACTATACACTAGATTGAATTTCACATTTCAATAAAGTATCTATTCTCGCTAGCATGCGATGATTTGGACTTGCTGATGACAGACAATTTGTGGTGGAGTCATTTATTTCACTTGCCGTGAGGTGATGATGTAACCTTGATTTCAAGAGATCTTGCAGTATGTAAGGGAGGTGGAAGTACAAGATGTAGTAATACTGCCAGAGGGAGTTAAGTTAGAATGATGGCCTTTGAAAGTCATATTTCAAGAGGCTTCGACAACCTTTTTATGCCCAAGATGAACCAAAATGAAACACAAAGCATTGAAAGAAAGCCTGCAGACTTCAAGAAGATGGAGGCAAACTTCTCACTATGGATGGATGGACAAATCTTGGCTTTCATGGGACTGATTATGGTGAAAAGGCTCAAAAAAATTTTAACTGAGGACAGGGACAAATTCTAGGATGTGCTTGGTGAAATCTTCTAGGAGGACTACCTTCAAACTTGGTGGAAACCTTGCACCAATCTAGATGTTTCCTCTCTGTTCATGGCCTTGGGCCTAATGGTGGCCGAGTCCATAGCTAAAGTATAGTTTTTGGTTAAACAATGTATGGCCATCAAATGGATTAATGGCATTGAAGAAGTGTTTGAAAAGACTGAGGTGGGGCTCGACCTACACAAAGGAAGTGACACCATCCGAATGATAGCTCATGGGTGGCATGAGTTGTAGCCACTTGTTGTCTGGTCTTCGACTAGCCCCAAGGATACCCACCTTGTGTGCACGCACGCTGGCTAGAAGGATCTGCTAGAGGTGCTAGCAAAGAGAAAACATGAGGTGCTTGAAGGCGATGGGCTTGGGAGAAGGGTTTGTAAGAGCACCCCTATAAAGTCAACCACAGCAGTTGGTGATGATGGACAACCGTAGGTGAGGAGGAAAATCACTCCAAAACTGGGGAGGAAGGTGCCCAAGGCAAAAAGCAGTGCTCGAGGTGTAAATGCTGATGTTTTTGAAGGTGGCACGAGAAGCAAGAAGAACACAGGCTTGGTGGATGGTGATGGAGGCTTTCGGAACTATTCCAAGGAGAAGGTCATAGCCTTGTTCGGTCATGGGTCAGCGTAGGGCTTTTTAGATGTTTGGTTATATAGTTTTTACCATTTATGGCCCCCAAAGTAGCTTGGAAAATTTTGAAATGTATACAGTGCTTTTTGGGTTGGGATTTTGAAATGTTTTTCATCTTGTAGCCATGCTTGGCATTGATGTAACTCTGTTTTTCAAATATCAATAAAATTATCATTACCGATAAAAAAAAAGTATCTAAATCCTAAAAGGGAAATTAATTAAAGTTTTTATTTAAACTTAAGTTAATGTCAAAATCCTTATAATGTTATTTTTATGTGGCCAATATATGTGGCGAGTAGAATGGCCATTATAAAATAATGTTACAAATTCAACTATAATAAATATTATGATCCTAGTTTTCTTTAATATTATAACTCAAGGTTTTAAGGGACTTGGATTAAAATTAATAAGAGAGAACTTATGAATGGTTCGATTACCTATAAGCCCATATAAATTAATGGGTTTTAACACATCTTCAAAATTCTATTAAATAATAAATTGAATGGTTTATGTGATCTTAGCTAGTGACCTTGCTCAAGTTAAACATAGATTTATATTTTAGGGTTAAGGAATGTTTTCATATGGACATCATACTCCTTAACCCTACAAGAGATAACTGACACATTTGTAACCTAGAACCGCTTCCTGTATTCATGAATCTAACTTATAAACTTCATAGTTCTTCTAACTGTGAACTTTAAGACCTTTATTAAACCTTTGAAAAAAAAGTTTTTACATTTTTGGGCGTAATACTTTGGCCATGACACTTGGTATCAGAGCCATGTTTCAACATTGGAACCTTAAACCCACTATGTTTCACAAACCTTAAACACATTGTTTCAACATTACCTAATATTACAAACTTAGGAAAAAAAAATAGCAACATCTTTAAACATTCTTTTCAAAACTACAAGATTACTTTCCAATTATACCCTTTTCATGTTTATGTAGGATGCCTCTAATAACACAACAATCTCATGCCCATGGACAAGGCCATAAACGTGCCACTATGACATGAGTTCAGGTAGAGAAGGATCTAGGGGATTCTAGAGAGGATAAGAGACCTCCTCCCGAGAAACCACCAAACCCCAATCAATATGTACTTAGTGCTCTTAATAATTTGGTTAGAATCATTTTGGATAGGATATTGTAGGGAGATAAGTAGGCAGGACCCGAGGGTGTTTCACGTGAGCATAGTAGGAGTCCCCTACCTGGGATTATGGAGGAGTAAGATGACCACAAGGGTGATTCAGTATAAATGCCACCTCCAGAGGTAGTGTCTTTGTATTTTGAGAGAGAACCCTATGATAAAGGGGACCAGACTAGGGAGCTACTATGCCTTAATCCACCACCTTTTTCTAGAGCCAAAGATGTGATTGAGGTTGAGGCATTTCTTTTGAGTCTTGAAAGATTCTTTGGATTTCCCCCTTATGGGAGAAATATGAGGGCACAATTTTCTATCCACTTTCTAAGAGGGACAACCTCTACTTGGTGGAGGAGAGAGGAGTTTAAGAGTAATCTATTTATTGATACCCTCACATGGAGCACTTTCTTAGAGAGATTCATACATTGTTACCTATCTATCCACTATTGACAATGAAAGATAGATGAGTTCCATGACCTTCAATAGAGGGGACTCACCATCATATAGTATGATAGTAAGTTCCTTAAGCTTCTACCCTATGTGGAGTACATGAGAGATGAGAAGCTCAGGGTCAACCACTTTGTAAAGGGGTTGAATGCATCTATATCTGGTCCAGTGTGCATGGCAGAACTAGGGAACCTTCGGGAGGCCATAGAAAAGGCCATGATTAGTGAGGAGGTTCACGGTAGAGGACATGATTCATGAGATCAGTCTGAGAACCGAAATTCCATACCCTAGAGTTCAAGATTTTAGAGATCACATTGGAAGGGTAATACTAATAATAAACATTCATTGGGGTCTTACAAACCCCCTCCATCTTAGCAGCAGTCACATTAGGGATAGAGACAGAGGGATCCTCAGGGGAAATAGGAATCCAAGCCCAAACAATGGTAGACACAGGGTCCTAGAAAGGACCAAAGGCTCCAGGCATCATCTACACCCACAACTAGGACTCAGCAATCCTCCAGGGGTGGTTTTAGTGGTTTTAGCAGGACAGGGGGCTCATAGTTCTCTACACTCTATGGTATCTAGTTTCAGACTTGAGGACCATGTTATTCTTGTGGTGTCATGGGAAACTTAACTAGGGACTTTCCTTAGGGAGGTGGTTAGCGCACTATAGCATCAGATCCCACTGTTGGAGATATGGGTAGATCCCATAGATTTTTTCAGGGGTTGATAATCACTAGGGAGAACATCAAGATATAGTGATTGAGGATTCAAGTAAGATTGGAGGTAACAGAGTTACTATTTTATTTTATTCAGGTTCTACAACTTCTTTAGTTTCTCCATTGGTCGTGGAGAATTGCGGGCTAGTGGCATCTAGAAAATAAGTTAGTTGGGAGGTAGAGTTAGCCTCAGGTTCTAGAGTACCTATCACCTCCTTAGTTAAGGATGCCAGATTCAGATTGCTATCGTGACTACCAAAGTAGATCTATGTATCACACCTCTTGGATCTTATGGAGTATTATTTAGCATGAATCAACTTTATGACCACAAATCCAAACTATATTATTGACAGAAGAGGGTAGAGTGTATGGATGATGATGGCATTGGTACAGTAATTTCAAGCGTTCAAAGGTCGGTATCCATTTGTATGATCTCTGCTATGCAGCTTAAGTGGATGATTTGAAAGGGTTGCCAATTACTCACCATCACTATTGGTGATAGGGAAGAGGAAGAGGATAAGTAAACTTCCCTTGATGATCATCCTATGTTATAGGAGTTTTTAGATATGTTTCCTTCAGAACTACCTAGTATGCCTCCCCATAGAGAATTTGATTTCCATATAGACCTTGTTCTAGGAGCCGCACCAATATCTAGAGATCCATACAAGATGTCTCCTAATTATCTTAATGAGCTCAAGATTTAGTTAGAGGATTTCCTTGAGAAGGGGCACATATGGCCTAGTGTCTCTCCTCGGGGTTTACCAGTTATCTTTGTCAAAAATAAGGATGGGTATCTTGGGTTTTGTATGGATTACCGATAGTTGAATAAATTAAACATTAAGAACAAGTATCCACTGCCTAGGATTGATGACTTGTTAGATCAGTTGCAGGGTGCCCATGTATTCTCCAAGATAGATCTTAAATCAGGGTACTATCATTTGAGAATTATGGAGAGTGCTATCCATAAGATAACTTTCCTGACTAGATACAGACATTATGATTTCATATTTGTACCATTTGGTTACAAATGTTCCAACTGTATTCATGAGCCTCATGAATGAGGTATTCAACACATTCCTTGAGATATTTGTGGTAGTGTTCCTTCATGACATGTTGACATATTCTCATGATGAGAAGGAACATAAGGAGCATATGAGGTAGGGGTTATAGCGTTTGAGAGATAATAAGTTGTATGGAAGCTTGTTAAAATGTTCCTTCTTCAGATTTGAGGTCAGATATTTAGGCCATGTTATATCAGGTGATGGGATCTCAGTGTACCTAGCAAATATTGATGACATAATGAATTGGCCAGCACCTACTACTATGACTGAGGTTAGGAATTTCATGGGTCTCATAGGTTATTATAAATGATTTGTTGAGGGTTTCTCTAGCATGGCTCATCCCATTACGTCCCTTCAGCAAAAGGGAAAGAAATTTGAATAACATACATCATCATTTTGGAGATAGTTAGAGACAAAATTTTGGCACCAGGCTCAATTTTAGCACATCTTATCTCCCAGAGACATATGGTTAGATAGAAAGAGTTAATCAGGTGCTCAAGGATATGCTTTGTATGTATGTTATGGAGCATCAAGTTAAGTAGGAGGAGTACCTACATTTAGTAGAGTTTCCCTATAATAATAAACACCATTCATCCTTAGGCATACCACCTTATTAGGCCTTGTATGGTAGACCTTGCAGGATGCCTTTGAGTTGGGATAGGATTAAGGATAGGGTAACATTGGACCACAGTTAGTCCTTAAGATAGAGAAGCACATAGCCTTGATTAGGTAGCATCTTAGAGAGGTGCAAGATCGATAGAAGAAGTAGGTTGATGTGATGAGCACAAATCAGGTCTAAATGGTCAGAGACAATTTTTCTTGAGAGTGAAGCCACATAAGAGTCTAATCCATTTTAGAAAGGGCTCTAAGCTTGTACCTTGATTTATGGGACCATTTGAGATTTTGGAGAGGATAGCACTAGTTTCCTACCATCTAGCTTTGCCACCTAGCCTGTCATGCATCCATGATGTGTTTCATGTTTCTATTTTGAGAAAATATATTTATGATGAGTCTCACATGATAGATTGGAATGCCTTATAGGTGGAGTCAAATGGGCAGTTGGGCCTTTGAGGCCGAGAGCTAGACTAGGTTAGGGTACAGTGGGGTTGTTGTAATGAGGTTACAGCTTCATGCGAGGACACAATGCAGATGATGGAACAATATCCCTATCTTTTTTATGAACTCCAAGTGGAATTTCATGCCTAGGGGGAGGATGTGAGGCCTCACCCCGATCCCATCATAGTTTTCCAAATTTTTTCTTATGATAAACTTAGCACGTGATATATTATATTTTGATGCACTATGGATTCTATACATTATATCGTGGATTGATCATTTTGGATGTTTGATACATGTTACTTTATGATGCACAAGATGGAATATATAGTGTTTCTATTATGGATATTTCATTACAAGACATTTTATTTGGGAAAAAATTATGATTATGCGATGGATTAATGGTGATATGAGAATTATTAGAAATTGCATTTAATTGAGTTAGGATGCAATGTGAATTTACTTTCTGTTATATGTTGTAAAGGAGAAAAATGATGTTAATAGAATAAGAGTTTTTTGATGCTCAAATAACTTATCACCTTACATTTAATGTCTAGAGTGGAGGGATAAATAAGACATTTCCCTTTATTCTCAAATGCACAAAGGAAGGATCCAAATTTATCAACCCAAAATGGATCAATGCATAAATGAATCAATCTATTGGAAATAAGAATAAAGAAGGAGATCCTAGGTTTCCCTCTTAAAATGTGTGTGAATGGGTGTAAATGTATGATAGATTTATAATGATTAAGGATTTTAATTGAAATGAATGATATAAAAGTACTAACCTTGAAATATTATAGATCAAAGAATGTTGTTTTCTAAGGTTTGTACTCTATTTCTGGAAAAACTAAAGTACGATCCAGAACCGGAACGTGGAGATGAACAAAACCCAAAAATATTTTTCCAATCCTACACCATCTTATGAAAAATGTTGACCTTGACCCACAAATATCAACCCTGACCCAATAATGTTGACCATGACCTGCATAGGTCCGACAAAAAATCTGTTGGCAGATCCTGAAAGTTGGCTGAAAAGGGTATCAGAATCTGAGTCCAAATCCACAGTCCTAAACCTGTACCTACAAGAAAAAGAGGTTTATTTTTTGGGGGGGAGGAGTTTTCCTTAGTCAGACCCTGATTTAGGAATTAACCTTGAAATCAATAAAGTATAGAATGCTAGAAAGTAGTAGAATTGAATCTAACATTGAAGCTATGATATTGAATAGATATGCCAATGTAATTCAAATGTAAACAAGTATGTAAATATGAAAGCTTGGACTCAATAGAAACCATAAACCTCCATGATTTTATGCTTGGAATCCACCTTTAAGAGAGGATGAATGAGTCTTGAGGATGCACAAAGGATCTTGAAGGAAGATCACACCACCATGATGGCTACATCTAGGGTTTGAATGATGAATCTTGAATGTTTGAACCTAATCCCTTCAAAAGATTTAAAGCTTGAATCCTTGATCTTCAATGGAGGAATTGGATGCTTGAGAGGAAGAATTGAACACCTTGAAAGCTTGGAAACATGTAGAACAATGGATGCTTGAACCTTTTTCTTCTTGGCAAAATCTTGGTTAGAGCTTTTTGCACTTAGAAGACTTGAGAAAAATGAGAGGGAAAGGCTTCCTTTTATATGAAATTAGGGCACAATCTTCTAATGAGGCTGAAATAGGAGAGTGAAATTCACATTAAATCCTTTACTCCTAGGATAAGACCTAATTTAAATATAATTTAGGAATCACCGCTTTGGAACTTGAAAGAGCCGACCCGGAAACGGGAAATAAGTTTTTGCAAAGACCGACATCCAAAAATTGTGGGACCCTAAGATTTGAACCCTGGGTCAAGGTCAAGGTAAAAATTGACCTAGGTTAGGGTCAAGGTCAAACTTGATCTAGTTTAGAGTCAAGGTCGACATAGACCCAAAAGGTCAACCCTAACCCTGAGGTCAAAAACCTCAGATCTGCAGTCCAGGATGCCAAAAACTGGATGGAAAGAAGTGGAAAAAGAGGTAGAACAGGGGGAAAGACATGTCAAAGTTAAGAACCCATTCAAGGTGCTTGATATGAACCCAAACCACTTAATTGAAAGGCTAAACTAGTCTACCATGGAAGTGCTTCCATTTTCTGACTATACATTTAGCCCCCACTTTAGCGGGAGTATAGAAATCAAACATGCTCATGGTAAAGTTAGAAGAAAGACACCGGTGGATCACAAAAAAGTAGAATATCACTAAGCCAAGGACATGAGCCCCTAGACCAAGGGTTCTAACTCAACATATATGCATAAATATATGGGAAGTAAAGACATATTACTCATAGAAACATACATGATTACATAAGAAAGACAAGAGCAACACTATAGATAACATAGCTTCATGATCTAATCCTACTAGAATGAAAGAGAAAGAGAAAAAAGAGATAGTGATTACCTCACCTAGTAAGATGCCCACCTGAATATGAATCACCAAGGAGGGAGAGCCCCCAATAAGTTTACCCATAGATTGTGCTTGTAATTGTAAATGCATCTTCTGATGGCTTTTGAAAATATTCATAGATCCACATTCTTGTATCACTATGGAATATAAAATGCGTGTCCATTCAGGATTTAGCAACTTATGTGCATTACCTTTCAAGGATTTAGCATATCACAAAATAAGAAGGGTGTGTATCTCTTCAGGATTTAGCAACTTGTGTGCGTTACCTTCCAAGGATTTAGCAAAATAAAAGTAAAAATGTGTGTCTCTTTAGGATTTAGCAACTTGTGTGTGTTACCTTCCAAGGATTTAGCATGCTACAAAATGTAAATAAATTTAAACTATAGTACAAGGAAGACCCTATATATGCCCCCCTCTTTATCATGACTACCCACTAGGCAGGATAAGGAAGAGAAAGGAGGATACCTACTTCACAAGGTAAGGAGATATCCAACTTAACAACACTATATACCATATTCTTAGCAAAGAGCCTTGACCCTTACATCCAAGAACATAGATAGTCATGAAATGGATATGTCACTTATGGAAAAAGGATCCTCAAAAGGGAAGAGATCTTATCAACAAGACCCTCACCATAGAGGAGTGCTTAGGATAAAATGTCATCCTCTCAAGAAAAGAGGGACCAAAGATTCAATCAACAAGCCCCCTATGATCAAGAGGAAGTAGAATCTTTGGATGAAGGAATAAAACTCTAACCCAAAGCAAGAGAAAGAGTTTATAAAGAACATAATTTGAAAAATAGAGAAGAGGTGATGACCTAGGACAATCACCTCCCATATAAGAGGGAATCCATAGTAAAAAACATTCATCTTTATAAGGAAATAATGTTATATGATAAATAACTGCAACTAAGCTAAGGAAAGTAGATCCTTGGATAGAGGAAGAAGGAAAAATACCTTACCCCCCAGGGGTGAAAGCAAGGGATATATCAAATTATATCAAGAGATATTGTAGCAAAAAGATATCATGCAAGAAGTGAAAAAGTAACCCTTGTGAGGGATAACACATTATTTAGTTTCCAAGGTGAGAGATCTATCAACCATGGAAACCCAATGTCAAATAATGAAATAGGTTATAATCAAAGATATAGATCCTTAATGAAAACCAAGATTTTCATGTATGATTAGATATCACATAATAGATAAATACTGCTTAACCAAGGGAAAAGTGAATCCCGAAAAGACAAAAAAGAAGGAGATGGCACCCTTGCCCCCCAAGTGTAGGGACAAGGATGAAAGGGGACCTATTATATCACTTGCAATACTATGCAAGACAACAAGCCCCCAAAGATTAGATTAACATTGTTTATATAATATGGAGTTCCATAATAGGAACATAAATGTTATTTAGAGAAAATAGGATTGAAATATAACTCATTGCCACATGATATATAAATAATTTCACTATCAATGAGCTGCCTAATATTATAATGTAAAGTTTCATATTCATTAGAGTGATCATGAAATATATGATAGAAATAAAAAGGAAGAATCTTCAAGTATAGACTATGTTTCTTTTTGTGTTTAGGTCTAGTAATCATCTTAGCACGAAGGAGTTTAGGCAGAACAACCTCTTGGTCAAATTCCTTCATAGGGCCATCATGTTTTGAAATGTTATTTGATATGTTGGTAACATTGATGTGTTGTTGAGGATTAAATCCCCATCCATAAGAATGCTCATGCCCCCCATTCTGTAAGGGAATTTGAATTCCCTGTTTATGTTTAGCACATCCTTGAGTATGGAATCCTTGTTTAACTAGTAAATGATAAACATGACCATAACAAGATGCCATATCAAAAGGAGTCAATGGAACTTTGGTAGTCACTATGTCATCATTAGTATTTTCAATGGATTCACAAGAAGGAAAAATAAAGGAATACACCCTAGGAGAAGATGGGGTAGGAGATTGATTCTCCATAGGATCATCACTAAGAGGAAGAGCATTAAGGGAATTCATATCATTCCCTGCTAATGTCTCATTACTAGAAGAAATCCCAAATGGAGGTAATGTATCCATAATGTTCTCTTCTTTCTCTAAAATGTCTAGATAAGGGGAGTGTGTTTTAGAAAAAGAGTCATCATCATGTATGAATATGTCATCCATTAATAAATCACCCTCTTGTATCAA
>MU227823.1:930827-952814 GCA_018584345.1 Thuja plicata | reverse complement strand
CAGTGTTTGTCTATTAATTAATTTTCAACAACTTAAACATAAATCAAACATACATAGAATGAAGCTTAACATAAGAACTCATAACACATGATATGATTACGGGGAAACCTTGATCAGAGGAAAACCCAAGTGGGAATTAGTACCCACAAATATTGTACTAGGTATAATGAACCTATTAAATTTCCTTTGCCCTGTTAGAAGCAATCTTTACAATATGAGTACAATGACCTGGTTAAAGGTCTGACCCTGTTAGGAGTCTTTTAAAAAACCCTGTTAAAGGTATATGGCTCACTACCTAGGCTCATTTCCCAATAGGATGAAGGTTACAACCTTCTAAAAGATGATATGCACTATATCAAAATGAACTGCTGTGATAACACTGCTGTCTGATCAGTTCTGTGTATGCGCAAATGCACTTACTCTCTTAAAGAGATATATCATATACTTACTTCATTATACTACACTTCTATATCTTCCTCTTACATAATAATCAACTCTTGTAACATAACTTTACATTACATATTTATATGTTCATATACGAATGGGCGTGACCTAAAACAAAACACTAGTCGGCCCTAAAAAAAAATATACAATGCTTCCGAACAAGTCAGCTCAAGCGTGTTTACTACAATGTTAATTACATCAATAAAAACATATAACCAAAGGAGCTTAGCCATTACATTACAAAATAATTCATGCTGATCAAAATAGTAGTTAGCTTCCATGCTCTGTCTTTTGGACTGCTGGTCTACTGATTTTCCTGTAACTTTTCCATACTATTGTTCCATACTATGCGTGTCTGCATGTAGCATGTAGACATGTCATACAACATATATCTAAATGCACATATTTTGAATCGATCTCTCGCATGTCCACTAATGTGCTGATCACTGAGTATCTCTGTCTGCCCTGTTTTCCATAGTCATTTTGTCTTTCATGACAGAAACTAAATATGACTTTGTTGCCATGATGACAACACAAAATGAGTCATGCATCCTTAGGAAGTAAACTTGCCAACATGTACTTGAGGATTGGGTGTCAACCTACCTAGGTTAGTACCATAGTGAATCCCTATGTACATTCCTTGGTTAGGGAGCTGGAGGTGTGGTCATTTCACTTGAATTTCATGGGTATGATTTAAGAGGACTTTTGTAGGGGTAGAAAAGTGTCTAGGGGTGTGTTAGGGTCATTTCTAGTAAGTACACTTTATATACCTATGGGTAAGGGTCATTTTTAACCCTGAGATAACCCTTGGTTAACCAAGAGACCCTTTCAAATGTTGGAGTTTTAAGATGGACGAAAATCAACTTTTGGAAGCATGATCTTGGATAGACCACCCTTCCTTTTAGCTATTAAGACTTTGCTTATCTTTTTGAGTTTCCTTTCTAGGATCCATTTTTAGTAAGTTGTAAGGAAATTATGGAAGAGAAACCAATAAAAATGTTTCCTTTCCTCAAGAGTTTCTAGTGGCCTTTTTATGGGAGACTCTCCATGTTGGAGAGTTTGAACACCCACATTCTATCTTAGAGATTTGACTAGATTTGGCGAAGCTTGGAAAAAGGAGGAATTAGGATCAAAGGGAGCTCTTCAACAAATTCTTGCATTAATCTTGGACTTAGGTTGGTGGCTCTCATTAATTATACTCTTGTTTCTCTTATGGTGTAAAGAAAATGTATGTACTATGTTACTATGCTTGTAAATGTGTAGAGATGGTTGTCATTATGTTTTCTTCCATTGTTTTTGTTGAATTATTTTCTTTGTGATGTGTTGAGTTCTTTTTTTTATGTGAGTCTCAAGGTCCACTCACCCTTGGGAGAGAAGAGCAACCTTGGGGGTGAAGGTATTGATGACATTAAGTTTTTCCAT
This sequence comes from Thuja plicata, assembly GCA_018584345.1. NCBI lineage: Eukaryota > Viridiplantae > Streptophyta > Pinopsida > Cupressales > Cupressaceae > Thuja > Thuja plicata. The sequence continues at coordinate 950,948 of MU227823.1, read as the reverse complement.
TAGTATACTTAAGTGAAAAACATGATAAAGGTCATCGGTATAGGAATAACCAACGGAAAACACACTGCATAACCGATAAGATGACAATGCTTGACATGAAAATGCTATATAGAATTGCCCGACGAACACTAACAAGTGTTGTTCACCAACGAAAAAGCATAAAGGACATCACCGACGGTACAATTTTGTCAACAACACCGACATAACAAAAAAGGCAAGGAACCCAATGAATAGTTCAAAATAGGGACACCAATGGAGCAGAAGACTGACAAAACAAAGAATGAAAGAAAATTGACAAACTGATAGAGCAGCTCGAACATCAGAACCAACAGTGAGTTACAAAACCCGCAAAAAGTGGATCTAACTGTCCTCGTCAGATAAAACATTGTAATTCTCTTTATAGAGTTTTAATTTGTTTTAAAACATTACTTGAGGTTGAAGAAAGTATATTGTAAATGTTTTAAAGTATCCTAATAGATCTAAAACATAACTAACTAAAGATCAAGGTCAAATTGTAAACCTTGAATCTAGAGTTAAACATGAAAAACATGAATTAAGAATGGACCTAGAAAATTATATATATAAATGTTCAATCATTTGTAATAGGTAATGAGTTGATAAATGATTGTAGCCATGGAGAGAATCTAAGAAGCATAAGTGAATTCATCCAAAGTTTAGAAACAGATCATATTAGTTCTCAAGAACATAGACAAGGCTATGGATGAGCAGATACACGGTATCATTCAATCACTCAAGGTGATTACATATACATTGTAAGATTTATAGGATCTGTTATCAGCAATTAGAGATTGCACATACTATCAGATCAATATTTATAATGTAGTTGCATTCTAACAAGTGCATTACATCAGAAATCCTTTTGTAGAAGGTGGACTTAACAGTTCTTGATAAATCTCTTAATAGAGTGCACACCTAACGGTGTTGCTAAAGCTTCAAACAAAGTATATCTTAATAGGTCTCCACTCTAATACTCCTAATAGGGTAGATAATAAAAAGTGATCAAATTGTAAGCCTTAACTGGCTCCCTTCTTATCTGCAGATAGTGAAGTTTTGTGGGTGACATCCCCACTGCAATTTTTACTTCTTAACAGGAGTTTTCTACGATATCATATCTTGTGTTATGTGTTATTTATTTTCATGTATTATTCTTGAATGTTTACACATGTAAAGAACTTATGTTATGATTTCACATACATAAAGAAAGAGGAATAGATAGATAGGTGAATATGCAAATTTGATGATACAAAGGTTAATGGGCTAATCACATAAAAGTTTTAGAGGTACTAATTCACCCCTCCCCTCTTAGTACATCATTCTAGTAATTCCAACAGGTATAGTGATAGCCCATGGGTGTAGAGTCTCTCCTCAATGAGGAGAGGGAGAAAACATGGAGTATGGGCTCAATGAAGTCAATCCACCTTTTTATTTTGGGGGTCATAAGATATTTTTTTATGGCTTGAAGCCTTGGGGGCATAAGGAAGCTTTTGTGCACTTGGAAGGGATGAGATGTTATTTTTGAAGCCATGTGATGGATGGTATGTTTCTTATTTTTGGATGGCTTTCTCCCCATAGGGTACTTAGTCCACTTTACCCCATTTTAGGGTCATTATGTCACCCATTGTGATAACCATGGATGGGATTTTTTGTGTTTGGTTGATTTCTATTTTCTGTGGTTTTCATGAGTGTTTCCCTACCTATGATTGGTTCCCCAAGCTCGGGCATGGCCTCTTAGAGGCCTAGGATGGGAGGTGAGTTTCCCATGGTCTTTTGGATTTCTTTCCTATTTGCATATTTTAGTAAAAGGAACAATTTCCATTTCTATAGTTGCTCTTGTAAAAGCCTATGAGGCTAATGTTTGAAAATATGATGTTTTAGAAAGAAAATATGTAATAGTTATGTGGCTGAAAATTTTTGTAATCTTATGTTCCAATGAAGGATTTGTTACAATATGAAGTGTTAGACTTTAAAATTTTACACTTAAGTACATTCAACTCTCTCTTATTGTACAAGGTCAATGAAAAAGTGAAAGTTGTAAAGTTTGAAAGAAATGTGAAAATGCTAAGGCAGGTAGTTTACTTGAAAACTAGATAGGAAATTAGTGAGTAGATAATTCTCTTGTAACACTATAAGATTATTATTTTTGAGAGATTATTTTGATGCAAGACAAATGTCCTACGGTCTTATTCCTTCAAACTAAATTCTAAATGCTTTAGTAGTTGTTGAATTTTGTACTTTAAAATGCATTCTGATGTAAAACTACATTCATGTAAATATCTTAAGGAGATTAATACTATGTTTATTTGTACTTATTTTCCACATAAAGAAATGTACATGATTATTTACATATCTAAAGCATGCTATTTTCCATTGAATTACTTCTTAAAGTTTATGCAAAAGAAGATATTTTGTACAAGGATATATGCATGTGCTTTAAAATCTGATTATCTTAATATTTATCATTCTAAATGTTGCTGCAAATAGAAATAGAATTATGGTGGCATATACATGGGTATCTGTATGTATTTCTGTAAATACATTATACACAAATATATATACAATTTAAATATTAATTAAAAATCTATTGATATATATACATCTTATTTTATCTTAATAAAATAACCTTTTTCTAAATCTTTAAACGAAGTCAATAAAATGTTTTAAAAAATATAATTTTTTTACAAAAAAGAAAGTAGATGGGGCTACGTGCAGCAACCCCCAATCTGTGTGGTGATTAGAGTTTGGAGTGGGGGCAGCTTGGGGTTCGACAGCCCCCACCACCGCACTCCAACATAGCAGAGCGGTGGGAAGGGAGGAACCGACCTCCCAAGATACACCCTCTTTTCCTTCAAGCCCTGAGCAAGCCTTAAAGGCTCTGCGTTGTCCTCCACGCATGTTGTGGGATAAAACAAAAGCCCCACCACTAGGCTTGTTAAATTAAAATAAAAAATATAGTCATAAATCATAAACAGATTTAAAATCTCTGAGATGTTTACCTGCTTACAAATTTACTGCCACACCAATGACACATGCACACACACACACACACACACACACACACACACACACATATATTTGGAAGCCTTGCAATTGTAGATTTCATCTTTCCTCTACCATGCAGTCTTTAATTAGAGCTGCAATGAACACAAAACAAATCCCAAGGTTTTGGAGGATGAAGGGAAAAGACGAGAGAGGGAGAAGAAAGAGGAAAATTCTTCTTCTTCATCTTCTATATTTGGGACCTAACCCTAACTTTGAATTAGGGTTTGGGTTTCCCAAATAAGATAGATGAGTTGACTTCTCTTTTAAAATATGAGTTTATGTTATGCCTTACTGTGGGAAAATGACTCAAATACATTTCTTGGAGGGAGATTTATTTGTACTCCTTATTAAAACCTTCTTAGTTAGCATTCAAGAGGATGTTAATAATGTTTTGTATTATAACCCAAAATTATGTCATTATAATCATTTTTTAATGATTTTTTTAAATAAAATATGCTAGTGTGGGGTAAATTAATAAACTAATGTATTTAAAGTGGGGAATGTTGAATGTGGAATTGAAAAATTTAATAGAATCTAAAAAGGTGACTTTTAGAACAAATAAGTAATGGAATTAAATTTTACTATTCTAGTAATTGGGGTACCATTTTTAGGAATTGACTCATCTATAATATTTTAATATTACTTGATATGCAATTCTAATGGCTCACAATCTTAATGGAAGATATTAATGTACCATTGTTTTAGCTCAAATTATCAAATTTTATATTACTTAAATTTTATACATGACCAAACACTATTGGCTTTCTAGATTTATTTCAATATTAATCATGGAAATTAAACATATTGGATTTAAAAGTTATTAGGGAATAAAGTCTTATTAGAGGTACCAATTAGTTATCGTAGCGGTATTTACAAGTACCTAAATCCTAAAAGAGGAATTAATTAAAGTTTTTATTTAATATTTAGGTTATGTAAAAGGCTTTATAATGTTATTTTTATATGGCCAATATATGTGGCAAGTATAATGGCCATTATAAAAATAATCTTACAAGTAAAACTATAATTAATATTATGGTCCTAGTTTTCTTTAATATTATAACTCAAGATTTAAGGGACTTGGATTAAAATTAATAAGATAGAACTTATGAATGGGTTGATTATCTATAAGCCCATATAGACTAATGGGTTTTACCACATCTTCAAACCTCTATTAAATAATAAATTGAATGGTTTATGTCATCTTAGCTAGTGACCTTGCTCAACTTAAGCATAGATTTATATTTTAGGGTTGATGGATGTTGTCATATGGACATGATCACCCTTAACCCTACAAGAGATAACAAACACATTTGTAACTTAGAACCCCTTCTTGTATTCATGAACCTAACTTATAAACTTGGTAGTTCTTCTAATTGTGAACTTTAAGACCTTTATTAAACCTTTCAAAAAAAAGTTGTTGCATTTTTTGGCGTAATATTCTGGGCACAACAATCCTAGACTCATTAGTTTGAGTACATAAACAACATGAAATGGAGTGCATCATGGAACCATGTGGGCACATCTCTGTCCAATACAATATATAATCTATATGGCACCAATATAAGGAATTCACATACTACATCTATCCTACAGGTACAACCTCACAAGGGTCCAACAGGATCATAAAATACAAGAACGAAACTCAATTCACACCCATCAGGTTGTCAAGAAAGAAGGGAAATGGGGGAGGCCCTACAGTTTGGTATCTGGTTTTATTTAGTGCAGAAGATGTGAAAATCAGATCAGAGAGGGAAGAGAGTTCTTGGGTATCGGTTCATATTATTAACCATGAGGGTTGGGAAGCCTAAAACTCAAAATAAAATCATTTATCCGGATGTGGATTTCTTCTATAAATGCAAAGTGAGGCACATTTTTTATTAATGTTGAGTGTGTAATGTAGGAGCATCTTAGGATCCTTGCAATATTGCATCAACCAAAATGTTTTTCTTTTATTTTTTATTGTTTTGTTCAGTTGGGTACTTTTGGTTTTGTAGTCGGTAGTCGTTCCAATTGGCTCATTATCTTATGCGATCAGATGGGTTGGTTCTAGATATCCTAGTGAACCTTTATCTAGGATTACATCATGTTTTGTTAGTTCTGGGAGAAGATATCATAAGATTTGTTCGGTCTTATTCTATTCTTTCGTTGTCTGGTTGGTCTTGATGTTTTTTGATCATTTGTTGATCTTCTGATGGGAATCTCCGCGTGTCATCATGCCGACTCATTATTACTGCTGAGGTCGACCTTATTATATGATTGCATCTCTTAATGCTTGCATTGGAGGTTGTTCTTATGGATTTGGGTCCTGACCTATATGTTGTAACATATTTTTTTCTTCTTGAAGGATGTCATCTTTACTGGCTGACTTGTGGCTTGCAGTCTTGTATATAATCGTAACCTTAGAGTAGCAGTAGGTAGTGGTAGCATAGGATCCAAGGGGATGCTAGTTCTGAGATGTGGCGGATCGAAAGTTAGGATCTGAGAGTGATTTTCTAGTGGGTCGTAACTAGGAAGGCCTTACAGCCCGACATGTTTGAAGTCAATTTGGTGTCAATTCTTGTTGAGGACAATAAAATTTATTATATTCAATTCATATCACTGTGTTTTTTTCCGATGTGATGACTCAAGCTGCAAGGTTGGACATCTCCTTTGGGGATTTCTGCTTCCTTGACTGCATCAATTCCCTACTTCACTTCATATTTGTCATACACACACATATATCATTTAAATTATAAGTACGTGTATGTGTGTGTGTGTGTGTGTGTGTAAACCAGCATAAGCAAAAATTATAAAAATGACAAATATATAAAATGATATTTTTTTAGTATTTGAAAGTTTTCTTTTAATTTTTAATTTTTTTTTGGTTGTGTTTGTGTGTACAAACCAGCATAAGAAAAATTTATAAAAATGACAAATATATAAAATGAAAATTTTTTAGTATTTGAAAGTTTTCTTTTTAACCATTTTTTAATGTTAATTAATTTTCTTCTATGATTCTTACTCAATACAAACCAATTTCAACACCATGCATTCACTATAAATAAGTATATCCAAATTTACATAATTCTCATTAATTATTGTATATTTGAATATTTTATTTTTAAATCTTTTTCAAATTAATATTATTGTATATTTAAATATTTTATTTTTAAATCTTTTTAAAATTTAATTAATTTTCATCTATGATTATTACCCACTACAAGACAATTTGAATACCATGCATTGATTATACACAAAAATATCCAGATTTACATAATTATGTTTTATCATTGTATATTTGAATGCTTACTTTTTTATTTTTTTCAAAGTTAATTAATTTTTATCTATGATTCTTACCCAATACAAACAATTTCAATGCCATGCATTGACTATAGACAAAAATATCAGATTTACATAATTATATTTAACCATTGTATGTTTGAATGTTTTCCTTTAATTTTTATCTATGATTCTTACCCAATACAAAGAATTTCAATGCCATGCATTGACTATAGACAAAAATATCAGATTTACATAATTATATTTAATCATTGTATGTTTGAGTGTTTTCCTTTAAAATATTTTTCAAAGTTATTTAATTTTCATAAATTATTCTTACCCAATACAAATCAATTTCAACACCGTGCATTGACTATAAACAAAAATATCTAGAGCAACGTGCTGAGAATTCCAAGAGTCTTACGTTGAAATTAATGGCATAGTAACCAACGACTAGATTAACTAGACAATGTGATCACCTATGACTTGAGTTTCATGAAATAACGATTAGCAGAAGTGAACCTATTTAAGCGCAGTTAGATCGATTTCAATTTCAAATCTCTACGAGGAGTAAGATCGAGTAGTTAGTATGGAGATTCTGCTATTTGTGATTTCATGCCTGCTACTTCTTACAAGTCATCAGCACCTCTACTGTACAGCAGTAGAATCACACAATTTAGGTAACTACATTCTTTAGTTTTTTTAAGATTCAGATTAGTATTTTTGTTAAGTGGTTAGGTTTAATTGATTAGATTTTAAATTTTTACTTTCTAGATCTAGGTTCAAATCCTTATTGCTCCTGTTGATCTTCCATAATTATAGGTAGTTACTAAATAAAATTAGATTTTAATATTGATTCTTGATTTTCTATGAATGCTTTGTAATATGTTTGGTTATAAAGCTTTAATCATCGCATCTTGATCTAAATAAAAAAATTATTTAGAATTGATATAGAATTTACCAATTAAAAATTGAAACATTTACCTTTGCAATATATCACTTATGTGGTAAGTTTAATGTTTGCCGTTTGCAGAATACCCATTTCCATTTATGACATTTGATGCTGAAAAGGCAGCTGCAAGAACATATGATTACATCATTGTCGGTGGAGGAACAGCTGGGTGTCCTCTGGCAGCAACACTGTCACAGCACTACTCTGTTTTGGTATTGGAGAGGGGAGACTCACCATATGGAAATCCTGACACTGCAGACATAAAAGGGCTTTTAAAGGTTTTCGGGGATCCCACTGGGTTCCCTTATGTTGCAGAGGGATTTGTCTCAGAAGATGGAGTGCAGTTGGTAAGGGGAAGAGTTCTTGGAGGTGGAACCGCCATTAATGGTGGCTTCTACAGCAGGGCTAGCACAGAATCTATTCGAAAGATGGGGTGGGAWGAGARAATTGTTAATAAGTCKTATGAATGGGTGGAAGAGTTGATCGTGTTCAAACCAGACAAGCTTCTTCGTTGGAATTCTGCTGTCCSTGATGCCCTTWTGGAAGCTSGAGTTCTTCCTTATCATGGGTATACTCTGGATCATTTGGAGGGCACCARGATTACTGCTTCAACTTTTGACAGCAWTGGAAGGAGACACACAGCTGCAGATCTTCTSCAATATGCAAATCCAGATAACATTGTWGTTCTTCTCAATGCTACAGCCAGCAAAATCCTCTTCGATTCCTCATYAGGTACACTTTACAYTTTCATTTTCATGTTTTGKTTKTTTGCAAATGAAATTTATGATAGAGTTTTAATAKTGTTCCCTGTTTKTGTGAGGAACAGGAAAGCTAAGGGCTATTGGTGTKGAGTTTGTGAGTACTATTGATGATCACTWTCGTCAAGTGTTCACTAATCAGTTATCACCTTGGAGTGAGGTAGTTTTGTCAGCGGGTAGTATAGGTAGTCCTCAACTTCTCATGTTAAGTGGAATTGGCCCTTTGGAACAACTTAAGGAATTGAATATTAGTGTAAATTTAGATTTAAACTTAGTAGGGAAAGGGATTAAAGATCCACCACGCATATCAGTTGTTATCAAGTCCCCTGAATCACTTGAAAATGAGAAACCACAATTAGTGGGTATATTGAGCAATTCACAGGTCTACATTGAGTCTTTTAGCTATTTTCAACAAGAAAATACCATGAATTATCAATATCTAGGATGTATTTTTAGCAAGCTGGCCTTTCCATTATCTAGAGGTGAGCTTCGACTTAGAAGTAAGAATCCAAAAGATATCCCCTTTGTAAGATATAACTATTTTTCTCATGCTTTTGATGTACAAGAATGTATTCAAACTATTAAGGTGTTGTCAAACCTTATAACAACAAATTCTATTCAAGAATTCACAATTAAAGATGATGAAAACTCTAAAATATTTCAATTCATGGGGTCAAAATTACCACAAAATGAACTAGATAATAAAAAATTAGAAAATTATTGTAGAGATACAGTCGCAACAATGTGGCATTATCATGGAGGGTGTGAAGTTGATTCTGTGATAGATAAAAGTCTTCATGTCAAAGGAGTTGATAGCTTAAGGGTTGTGGATCTTTCAATCTTCAAGGATAACCCTGGGACCAATCCACAAGAAACTACCATGATGCTTGGAAGGTACTTTTTCAAAAAGTTGTAGTGTTTTCTTAATTATTAATAATATTATATTAATGACAAATTTTCTATGCAATATATGCAGGTATGCACGGATCCATATGCTTGAAGAGCGTATGAGTATTTGTGAATATTAGATCATTTACAAGTTTCAATAAATAAAATGTTACACATAATATTGTATATCATTTTTGTCATTGTAAAACTAGACAATATCTTTTGTATTATGATAATAAGATCCTATCATACATGTGTAATAGGTGCTACTTAATATTAGTGGTGCAAGAGCACCCCCAAATTCATCCACCATAAGCACACCAATGGAACCAAGAACAAAAGGTTAGGGTATTGATTGGATGTTGGATCCAATGTCATCAATAAGTCCTAAATTGTAAGACAAGGGGACACTAGGTGATGTTATAAACCTAGTTGTCTACCTTAGTCATTTTGGACAATATTGGGTAGATTAGGCTAGAATAATCTAGGACACCTAATGAAGGGTAGAAATATTAATTTAACCTTTCTAAGGTCTCCTATGGATTCTAAACACAAAACTTTGCAAGTTTAGTCACATTAGGCATCTTTTGTTAAAAGTTGGCAAATATTGTCAAAGTTGTCAATGTTGCATAATGCAACTTTTTGTCAAAAAGTGCAACTTTTGAATCCCAACATTCACAATCAATTTTGTTGATTGGAACTGCATGGGAAATGTATGAAAAGGTTTAAAAACCTCACTCCATGGTTGGAGTGAATCGATTATAAAGTTTTGGTATTAAAATCAATAAAATTCAAATGTTTTTATGTATTTTCAACTATTTTTCTAAGTTGTACATATCTATACAAATCCCAATGCACCACTGAAGAATTCAAAAAGTTGGCCCTGTGTCTTATGTGAATTTTTCAAGTGGTTTTAAGGTTTGAAGTGCAGGGGATTAAAAGTTATCCAAATTTTCATTGTCCATTGGTCACAGGAGGGCCCTAACTAGGGTTTCAAGAGAAAATTCCTCTTTCCCAGAGACTCCACCATGGGAAAAGTCTAAGCCTTGGTGGAGAGAAAGGAGGGAGGATTTAATTTAAGAATTTTGAGGTCTTATATTAGGAGGAAGTCGATGGAGAGAGGAAACATTAAAACCTCTGGACAGGCATCTAGATGTGACTATCCATAATTTGGTTTTTGAAGCACAACTTGGGCTAGGGATGGAATGAAGACCTAAATCCTTGGATTTACAAGTTTTTTGTGATCCCACAAGTTTTTCAATTAGAAGGATTGGAAAGTGAATCAAACTTGAGGCACTTTATTTGGAAAAGTGACCTAATTTCTCAATTACGCATAGGAGAGAATTGTGAACAACATGAGTTAGGATATTGGTTAAGAGTCCTAGCTTGGAGGGTGTTGTTGGTGAGTAGATTGAAATATTTGAGGGTGGTTAAGACTTTCTTTGGTGGATTTCCATGTAATTTTCCTTCATTTATCCATTGTTTCTCCTTGTAGCCCTATAGTGGGTTGAGTGTCCAAATTGAGTCTCAGAGTTGAGTAAGTGTGGGATTTGTCTTTTATTACATCTAACTAAGGTGTATAACCTTTTAGAAACCCTATTCCATCCCTGGATTTATTGGTTCTATTTGTGGCTTAAGAATACCCTAAGAGTAGTGGAGACTAGGAAATGGATCTAGTCTTGTATGTGGGTTTTGGGAATTCTAGTGTAGTCCTCTCGACTATATGGTGTTGAGAAGGAATCTTGAACCTCTATGCAATTGTTTGGTATAGTTTGTGGCTCTTTTCCAAGTGGTATCAGAGAAGCTAGTATATCTTTGAAGGAACACAAGTTGTAACCATGTCGGATGGTGTAGAAGACAGTGAACTTCCTAATAGGATGACCAATATAGAATTGCTAAGAGTGGTGAAGGAACATGACATGGAAAGGAAGTTGATGAGGTGGGAAATAGAAAGACTCAAGGAACAAGTAAAGAAAGGGAGTGGTGGAAACTCTAGAGTTGAAGAGGAGAGGAGTGATGAAGAAATCCCTTGGCATTAGGATGAAGAATAAGTCCCTACAGAACATAAGTTGCTCTTGAAAACTTTGAAATCCATGGAGAGAAGGACCATGGACAATAAACTTGATCTACATATCTATAGTAGGAAGATGGATCCAGAAGAATTCATGGATTGGGTTGATGCACTCACTAGTTTCTTTGACTGTTAGGAGATACCAGAGCATCAAAAGGTTAAGATAGCAAAGTCCAAGTTGAAGGGATCTGCCCTAACTTGGTGGAACTTCACTCAAACAAAGAGGGTGAAGATGAAAAAGAATCCAGTAAGCACTTGGAAGAAGATGGTGACCTTGGTGAAGGAAGCCTATGTGTTGGAAGACTGTGAAGTTCAACTTCATAGGAAGAGACAAAGTTAAAGGCAAAAGGAGATGGATATCTAAAGTTATACTGAAGAATTCCATAAACATACCATGAATTCTAAGTTGGTGGAACCATAGAGTGTCCAACTTGCTAGGTATATGCAAGGGCTAAGGATAAACATCCAAGATGAACTAAGTTTATGTTACCCTACTGCTATCCAAAAATGCTTTCAATTAGCATTGAAATTTGAGGAAAATCTCAAGAGGAAGCAAGAGAAAAGTGGAAGAGCCAGAGGCCAGAGAGACATTGGTAGTAGAGGAAGAGGAACAAACAGTGGGAGAGGACAAACTCTTAGGAACTTTGGAGAAATCAATCAAGAGAACTCTTTTGGAGAAAGCAGTTCTAGAGGCTCCTATAGATGGAGAAGAGGATATTCGAGGGGAAGGTTTTGAGGGAGAAGTTCATGACCTCCAAGGTGTTAAAGATATGACCAACAAGGGCACTTAGCATCCAAGTGTCGAGAGAAGGAAAGTAATTAGGAAGAGAGAAGGGAAAACATGATTAGAGAAGAAGAGAACCAAGGAGACAATACACATGGATCTTATGCACCACCAAAAGAAGGAGAAGTCCTTATGATGAGGAGGACATTATTGAAGGCTCCCAACACTCAAGAACCCCATCGGAGGAAGAGTTTATATAGGACCACCTACAAAGTGGGAGACAAAGTCTGCAAGATGGTGATTGATAGTGGGTCTACAAACAACTTCATGTCAGAAGAAGCAGTAAAGAAAATGAAGTTGGGAAGGGTGCCACATCCAAACCCTTACAAAGTGTCATGGCTCACAAAGAACCAACATACTGTCATAGAAGAGAAAGCATGGGTGGAGTTCCAACTTGGAAAGTACAAGGACAAGGTTCTCTATGACATTGTTCCCATGGATGCCTGTCATTTTCTACATGGGAGGCCTTGGAAATATGATGTGGAGGCTCACCATGATGGGAGATTGAACACCTATTCAATCAACTAAAAAGGAGAAAATGTAACTTTCTTACCCTTTTCTGATTCAATAGAATAACAAAAAGATCCTAAATTTTTATTTGTGGGAGAAAAAGAGTTTCTGAAAACTTTGAAAGAAGAAAAGACCCCTTTCTATGCCTTAGTCATTTTACCTAAGGATAACAGACCTAACAAGGTTGAGAAGGAATTGAAACCCTTAAGAAGAGTAGGCCCTAAAGAAGTAGAAGACCTACTTCAATAGTACAAAGAAATTGTAACAAAGCATTTTCCAAATCAATTACCCCCAATCTGAGATATAAGCCACAATATATACTTGATTCCAGGAGCACTCTACCAAAAAAGCCAGCATATAAGTTGACACCACAGGAAAATAAGGTGATGGCAAGACATATCCAAGAACTCCTAGATAAGGGATGGATAAGAAAAAGTCTCATTCCTTGTGTAGTACCTGCTCTTTTGGCTCCTAAGAAGGAAGGCACATGTAGATTGTGCATTGATTCTAGAGCAATAAACAAAATCACAATTAGGTATAAGTTTCCTATGCCTAGGATAGAGGATCTATTGGATCACTTAAGAGGTGCAAGGTACTATTCCAAGGTGGATTTGAAGATTTCCTACCACCAAATTAGGATTAGGGCTGGTGATGAATGGAAAACTGCATGTAAAACCAATGAAGGCTTGTATGAGTGGAGAGTGATGCCCTTTGGCCTATCAAATGCTCCTAGAACATTCATGAGGATCATGATTGAAGTGCTCAAACCATTCCTTGGAAAATTTTTAATAGTGTACCTTGATGACATCCTTATTTTTAGCAAGAATAAGGAGGAACATTTGGAACATCTTAACTTGGTCCTAAAGAGATTGCATGAGGAGAAGCTTTTTATAAATTTGGAGAAATGTGTTTTTATGTAGGAAGAGCTTGTGTATTTGGGATTTGTGATCTCAGGAGGGAACATCAAAATGGACCCTGAGAAGGTAGAAGCCATCCTGAATTGGCCTTCTCCTAGGACAATGGCTGAATTTAGGAGGTTTAATGGACTTGCATCTTTTTACAGAGAGTTCATTAGGAATTTTAGTCAGTTGTGTGCTCCTATCCTTGAAACCATTAAGGGTGGACATAAGTGTAGGTTTGTGTGGAACAAAGATGTAGAAGAAGCCTGCTAAATGCTGAAGCAAAAGGTAATGGAGAAACCTATCCTAGTGTTTCCTCATTTTAAAAAGATATTTACTATTGAATGTGATGCTTCTAACCTAGCTATAGAGGTTGTCTTGAGCCAAGAAAGGAGGCCTATAGCCTTTTTCAATGATAAATTGAATCAAGCAAAGAGGAAATACTCCTCTTATGACTTGGAACTGTATGCCTTAGTCTAGTCATTGAAGAAATGGAGGCACTACCTCTTGCCAACAGAATTTGTTGTCTTCGTAGACAACCAAGCATTGAGTTTCTTAAACAGTCAAGAGAAACTAAGCCACAAACATATGAAATGGGTAATATCAATACAAGCCTACACCTTTTAAATAAAACACAAGAAGGGCATTGCCAATAAGGTGGCAGATGCATTGAGTAGAAGGACTCTAACAGTGCAATAAATCCAACTTCAAAGTGTAGGAGTTGATTCATTAAAGGATATGTATAGGGATGATGATTATTTTAGTGTCATTTATAAAGTATGTTCTGACTTTTCTCAGGCTTATCATGTTGAGTATGCAGATTACTTGATCCAAAATGGTCTATTGTTCATAGGACATTAGTTATTCATCCCAAAGTGTTCAATGAGGGAGAACATCATTAGGAAGAAGCAATACGACTTTGGAACAGGTGAGAAGGTTCTATTATTGGCCAAAACTTTAGACTAAAGTGAGGAGGATTGTGTAGACATGCACCATTTGTCAGAGGGCCAAGGGAACATCTACAAATGCAAGGTTGTATCAACCTCTACCTATTCCTACAAGGCCTTTTGAGAGTTGCAGCATGGACTTTGTGATGGGATTACCTAAAACACAAAAGGGGTATGATAACATTTATGTGGTAGTGGATAGGTTTAGTAAAATGACCCACTTCATTCCTTGTAAAAGTACAAATGATGCATGATCATCTATAGAAAATCTATTCTTCAAGGAAATTGTGAGGATACACGGCTTACCTCAAACCATTCTATCTGAAAGAGATGTAAAGTTTATTGGTCACTTTTGGAGGACCTTATGGAAGAGGTTAGGGACCAATCTAAGATTTAGTTCTTCCTACCATCCACAAATAGATTGGTAGATAGAAGTTGTCAACAAATCACTTGGCTATCTACTTAGATGTCTGAAAAAATAGTATGGAGATAAGTGGGATTCAATCCTACCCCAAGTAGAGGTTTCTTTCAATGACTCGGTCAAAAGGACCACACGGAAGAACCCTTTCTAGATTGTGTATGGGAAAATTCCAAGAGGCATCTTGGAACTCAGAGAACTTCCACCAAACACTCCAGTCAATGCTCATGGAGAAGAGTTTGCAGAGAGTATGAAAGAAATTCATGACTTAGTGAGATTGGCACTTGAGACGAGTGCATACAAGTATAAACAAGCCAAGGAAAAGCATAGGAGGGATATCCAGTTTTAGGTTGGAGACTTTGTGTGGGCATATTTGAAGAAGGAAAGATTTCCTAAGGGAAAGCACACTACACTACTCATGAAGAAAGTAGGACCATGTCTAGTATTGAAGAAGCATGGGTTAAATGCATATGAAATTGAACTGGCCTCACACCTTGGTATATCCCCTATATTCAATGTTTTTTTTATCAAACCCCATATAAAGGTGATGTGAATGCAGGTGCTGAAGTGCAGGTTGAAGAACTTGAAGAAGATGTTGTAGGTATACCTTCTCATGTACCAAAGAAGCTTGAGAAGATCTTGGACACAAAGATCATCAAACAAAAAAGAAAGAATGTTTATAAGAAATATTTTATCAAGTGGAAAGGAAGTACTAAGGAAGAATCTATATGGATGGATGAGAAAGAAATTTAGAGGAATGGCTCCGGTTTAGAAAACCTCATCTCAAGAGGACTTGAGACGAATGCACCCCAAGAGTATGGTGCATGAGCACCCCCAAATTCATCCACCATAAGCACACTAGTGGACCCAATAACAAAGGGTTATGGTATTGATTAGATCTTTGATCCAATGTCATCAATAAGTCCTAAATTGTAAGACAAGGGGACACTAGGTGATGTTATAAACCTAGTTGTCTACTTTAGTTATTTTGGACAATATTGGGCAGATTAGGCTAGAATAGTCTAGGATACCTAATGAAGGGGAGAAATGTTAATTTAACCTTTCTAAGGTCTCCTAAGGAGTCTAAACATAAAACTTTTCAATTTTAGTCACATTAGGCATCTTTTGTTAAAAGTTGTAAAATGTTGTCAAAGTTATCAATGTTGCATAATGCAACTTTTTGTCAAAAGTGCAACTTTTGAATCCCAACATTCACAACCACATTTTTTTGTTTGAACTACTTGGTAAATGTATGAAAAGTTTGAAAAACCTTACTCCATGGTTGGAGTGAATCGATTGTAAATTTTTGGTATTGAAATCAATAAAATTCAACTACTTTTTCTATATTTGCAACTATTTTTTTGAGTTGTACGGATCTGTACGGATCCAAATGCACCACTGAAGGATTCAAAAATTTGGTCCTATGTCTTATGTGAATTTTTCAAGTGGTTTGAAGGTTTGAAGTGTAGGGCATTTAAATTTATCCAATTTTGATTGTCCACTGGTCACAGGAGGGCCCTAACTAGGGTTTTGAGACAAAATTCCTCTTGCCCAGAGACTCCACCATAGGAAAAATCTAAGCCTTGGTGGAGAAAAATGAGGGAGGATGTAATTTAAGACTTTTGAGCTCTTAGATAAGGATACATTTGATGGAGAGAGGAAACATTAAAACCTCTGGACAGGCATGTAGATGTGACTGTCCATAATTTGGTTTTTAAAGTACAACTTGGGCTAGGGATGGAATGAAGACCTAAATCCTTGGATTTACCATTTTTGTGTAATCCAAATTTTTTTCTAATTTGAAGGATTGGAAAGTGAATCAAACTTGAGGCACTTCCTTTGGAAAAGTGACCTAATTGCTCAATTAGGCCTAGGAGAGAATTGTGAACAACATGAATTAGGATATTGGTCAAGAGTCCTGGATTGGAGGGTGTTGTTGGTGAGTGGATTGAAACATTTGAGGATGGTTAAGAATTTCTTTGGTGGAGTTCCATGTAATTTTTCTTCATTTATCCATTGTTTCTCCTTGTAGCCCTATAGTGGGTTGAGTGTCCAAATTGAGTCTCAGAGTTGACTAAGTGTGGGATTTTTATTTTACTAGTTCTAAATAAGGTTTATAACCTTTTAGAACCCTTATTCCATCCCTGGATTGATTGGTTCTAGTTGTGGCTAAAGAATACCCTAAGGGTAGTGGAGACTAGGAATTGGATCTAGTCTTGTATGTGGGTTTTGGGAACTCTAGTGGAGTCCTCTAGACTATATGGTGTTGAGAAGGTATCTTGAACCTCTGTGGAATTTTTTGGTATAGTTTGGGACTCTGCTCCAATTAGTTTGGGTGTACATATGCTTTCTAGACCACCCGTATGATAAAATTATAAAAAAATTATTTTCATTTTCATTTTTCACTTAATTAGTTTAGTTGGTTTATAGGTAAGATATAACTACTTTTCTCATGATTTTGATGTTCAAGAATATATTCCAACTATTAAGATGTTGTCAAATCTTATGACAACAAATTCTATTCAAGAATTTGCATTCAAAGATAATGAAAACTCCAAAATATTTCAATTCATGGGGACAAAATTACAACAAAATGAAATAGAGAATAAGCAATTAGAAAATTATTGTAGAGATACATTAGTGACACTTTGGCAATATTACGGAGGATGTGAAGTTAATTTCTTGATAGATAAAAGCCTTCATGTGAAAGGAATTGATAGCTTAAAGGTCGTGGACTATTCAATCTTCAAGGATAGCCCTCAGACCAATCCACAAG
This sequence comes from Thuja plicata, assembly GCA_018584345.1. Lineage (NCBI taxonomy): Eukaryota > Viridiplantae > Streptophyta > Pinopsida > Cupressales > Cupressaceae > Thuja > Thuja plicata. Next base: position 933,627 of record MU227823.1, on the reverse strand, counting down.
CCACTATCATGATGCTTGGAATGTACTTTCAATAAGTTGTAGTATTTTTTTTTAATGATTTATAATACTGTATTGATAAAAAAAATTATATGCAAGTATGAAGGAGTCCATATGCTTCAAGAGTGCATGACAATTTGTGAATATTAGATCATTTACAAGTTTCAATAAATAAAATGTTATGCATAATATTGTATATATTTTTGTCATTATAAAACTAGACAATATCTTTTGTATTATGATAATAAGGTCCTATAAGACATGTAGAATAGGTGCTACTTAATATTGGTTTCAGTGTATATGCTTTCTAGATCACCTATATGATAAAATTATATTAAAATTAGTTCTCTAATATACATGGAATATAGGTATTTGATGTAACAAGAATTTATATGTTATAATGACTTACCAATTATATTATGCTAATTATTATAATATTTTTGAAATATTGAGAGGATTAACACCTTAAGTGGCAACATGAACATAATATATAATCATTTTTACTTAATTGGTTTATATGTATCTCTATATTTGTATCATTATTTTCTTTTTTGCTACTGGAGAGGGGAAACTCGCCCTATGGAAATCTCGACACCACAAACATTAATGGGCTTTTAAATGTTCTTGGGGATCCCAGCGCATTCCCTTATGTTGCTGAGGGATTTGTCTCAGAAGATGGAGTGCAGTTGGCAAGGGGAAGAGTTCTTGGAGGTGGAACGACCATTAATGGTGACTTTTACAACAGAGCAAGCACGGAGATTATTCCAAAGATGGCGTGGGATGAGAAAATTGTTAATTAGGCATATGAATGGGTGGAAGAGTTGATCGTGTTCAAACCAGACAAGCTTCTTCGTTGGAATTCTGCTTTCCGTGATGCCCTTTTGGAAGCTGAAGTTCTTCCTTATCGTGGGTATACTTTGGATCATTTAGAAGGCACCAGGATTACTACTTCAACTTTTGACAGCAATGGAAGGAGACACGCGGCTCCAGATCTTCTGCAATATGAAAATCCAAATAACGTTGTTGTTCTTCTCAATGCTACAGCCAGCAAAATCCTCTTCGATTCCTCATCAGGCACACTTTAAATTTTCACCTTCATGTTTTAGTTGTTTGCAAATGAAATTTATGATTGAGTTTTTATGATATTAACTGTTTGTGTAAGGAACAGGAAAGCTAAGGGCTATTCGTGTGTAGTTTGTTAGTACCATTGATGATCATTTTTATTAAGTATTCACCAATCACTTATAACCTTTGAGTGAGATAGTTTTGTTAGCAGGTAGTATAGGCAATCCTCAACTTCTTATGTTAAGTGGAATTGGCCCCTTGGAATAACTTAAAGTGTTAAATATTAGCGTATCTTTAGATTTAAACTTAGTAGGCAGAGAGATTCAAGATCCACCACACATAACAGTTGTTATCAAGTCCCCTAAACCACTTGAAATTGAGAAACCCCAACTAGTCGTTATCAAGTCCCCTAAACCACTTGAAATTGAGAAACCCCAAGTGGGTATACTGAAGAATTCACAAGTCTACATTGAGTCTCTTAGCTAATTTCAACAAGAAACTATTATGAATTATCAATATCTAGGATGTATTTTTTAGAAAGGTGGCCTTTCAATTATCTAGAGGTGAGCTTAGACTTAGAAGTAAGAACCCACAAGATATCCCCTTTGTAAGATATAATTACTTTTCTCACAATTTTGATGTACATGAATGTATTCATGTTGTTAAGATGTTATCAAATCTTATCATGACAAATTCTATTCTAGAAATTGCATTTAAAGATGATGGAAACTCCAAATTATTCTGATTTATGGAAACAAAATTACCACAAAATGAAACAGATAATAAACATTTAAAAAATTATTGTAGAGATATAGTAGCAACATTTTGGCATTACCATGGAGGGTGTGACATTGATTCTGTAATAGACAAAAGCCTTTATGTGAAAGGAATTCATACCCTGGGGGTCATGGACCATTCAATCTTCAAGAATAGCTTTGGGACCAATCCACAAGCCACTCTCATGATTCTTGGAAGGTACATTTTTAAATAGGTTCTAGTTTACTTTTTTAATTATAGTACTATACTACTAGAAAATTTTCTATGTAATATATGTAGGTATATATAAGTCCATGTGCTTCAAGAGCACGTGAACGTTTGCCAATATTAGATCATTTACAAATTTCAATAAACAAAACATTATACATAATTTTCTATATCATCTTTGTCATCATAAAAATAGACAATATCTTTTGTATTATGATAATTAGACCCTATAAGACACGTGTATTAGGTACTACCTAATATTAGATTGAGTGTATATGCTTTCTAGGTCACTCGTATGGAAAATTATAATAGAAATATTTTTCCAATATGTACAAGATAGTAATTAATTTATGTTACAAGACAATATATATTATAATGAATTACCAAGTTAAATTATGTTGATTATTATAATTTTTGATTTATTGAGAGGATTAACTCTTTGAAGTGGCAACATGAACATAATATGGAAGCATTTTTTACTTAATTGGTTTATATGTATCTCTACATATTATTATTTCTTTCCAAGGGCATTGCAAGTGGTATGAATGCTCTTTAAAGGGGTGAATTTTAAACTAAGAATAATAATACCTAGCTTACTAAAACTACCCATTGCATATTCTCTTACCTAACAATTATGAGATACTTTTTATAAAGAATTATCCAGAATTAATTTGATTATTAACCCTTTATTTAGTATAATTTGAGGGTTAAAACTTTAATCCAAGAGGTTATATATATATATATATATACATAT
>MU227823.1:919049-929593 GCA_018584345.1 Thuja plicata | reverse complement strand
ATATATATATCCTTAAAAGGTCCAACAATGTGAGTGTTTCTTAGACTTTAATAGTCAAGATTGCCTCAAATAACAACTATATAGGACTTTAAGATTACATAAATCTTTCAATATATTACAAAATGCTTTAATAACAATATAAATGCATTGATCATGTAAAATGTATAGTGCATTAGTTAGTAGCTTCTAAAAGAAGTTACTCACGTCATATCTTAAAAGTAAGAGATCATGACTACAAGACGATGGAATCCTTCATAACTAGAAATATTTAGTATACTTCAATTTATTTTTTATATATGCTGGATAAGTATATTTTGAAAGACTAATCAAAACACAACCTAGCTCAATTATTTAACTTTCCGCTCTATACATATCTAGTAATAGGAGATAAGAACAAAGGATATAGTTTAAAACCCATAGAAATAAAAAATAAGATGTACACTATGACATTAGCTATAGAAGACACAAATATGTTTAAAATCTAGGCAATATTATCTGGATTGTTGGTTACGTGTCCTTCATAGTAGTAGTGAGCATGTAAAATCTACCAGTTAACTTTTAGACCATAAATTTACATCACTGGGAAGAAATTACCACTTCTATGGAACATCGTAATTATTCCTTAAAGATAAAATATATAAAGTTTAAAAATTGCAGAGATCTCATGTTGGCATAGACATCAATACTAGTCACTAAATGTCTAGAAGGATATATAGTTACATGATTAATTACTTAATGTTATGTGGTGGAGGAAAATGGTCTTGAATTTACTCCAAGATCTTTGTTTAGTGATTTAATTATTGGGTCATTAAGGATTGATACCTAGTGTTGGTATGAAAGGGGTATTGCTCCTAATAAGTTCGACACCTAGATCCCCATTACACATGTTACTTAATTTTTATTATGGAACACATGGAAAACGTCACACTTTTTGTGGATAGTTCTCACATTATTTTCCACCTTAAGCTGATGATAAGTTATTAAATTATGACTCATGTCATACGACTAAGAGACATGTCATAAGTGCATGTCATCTAATGGTCATTTTGGTCTTTATAAAGAAGAGGTCCCCTTTGTGAAATCAATTTTACATATCCTTATATCATTTGCATCCTTTCAATAGAATAATATTATTTTCATTCCTTATCTCTCTTGTGCTATCATGGAGTTCATTTATCTTGATTGGCTATAATCTCTAGCTAATATTGTATGGTACAATGTATTCTATACCAACTCTAACATAGTATTAGAGCTCGTTGGCTTTCTTCTTGTTAATATTATTTGATATAAGTGCAAATATTAGTGCATTCGCAGGTTTTATTTTTTATATTTATATTGCAAGTCTAAATTAGATTTTTTTGGTACAAATATGAGTTTACCATTGGATTTAGAAGGTTTAAGAAAGACAATTTTCCTTTTATATTTTCCAAATCAGACTTTAGATGCAAGTTCTATGAGGATTCGATGGTAGGATTTGGCTCCCAAGTCTTGGAGGGACCTAACATTCCTAAATATTTTGGGTAGGTATTGAATTTTCCATAGAAATAGAATTTAGAAGACCAAAATACACCAAGACTAACTATCAAAACACCCAAATCAAAGTAGTTGACCTAATCTCTAAAAATGTCCCCCTTCATAATCCATATGGACGTATCACATTTGTTAATGCCCCAACATAGTACATGTGTGCTACCAATGTCTATAAATTTTCAAACTTGCTCCCTTCTTTGAATATTTTAATGCCCTTGTTGCAGTCTTTACATATTCAAGCCTTCTTTCTTTTTTCGATCGGCCAATCAACCTCTTTTAGGTGTCAATTCAAGTTTAGGCCTAAAGGGGCCCACCCCTTTGCATTGTCTCTCAATCACTTATTAGTAGAAGTATCTCATCGTCGCTAGTCTGAGCAAGCATCACCCTTAGTCATTGTTCTTACTTCCTAGTTCCTCTCGATGTTCGACCTTCGATAGTCTTAAGATAATAGGTTCCTCACTGAGTCTCTTATCGGTCGATCGCACTTGGTTCACCTTTTTTCACGCACTCTTTTTTTCCATTATTCCTCGAAGATGCGATAGATTCTTCAGTAGTTGTGGTCTCGAAAGAAGCAATTAGTGTGTTGACATCACCACAATACCAACCTTAACACTTGATTGATGGGATATTAATTAAAATCTTATCATTTATAACTTTTAAGTAGTGTTGTTAGCCACCAAGTTTAAACAGTAATTGTTCAAGGCTTAAATGAGCATAACACCTTGGATCAGCTGCATTCGAAAGCTCTGGCATAGTTAAAGAATTATGCAGAGGTGAATGCAAAGAAGAGGTTTGAGCTGTGAAACCCTTTTGTGTATGCATTTTCTAAATAATTCCAATATACTTTTTTTTCACTTAAAAGAGGTAAAGATAAGTTGTCCAGCCATTGTCCATGAGCTTGTGTTCTCTTTGTGATTATCCTCTACACTATTTTTTCCCCAACTCTTACCTCTGGCTAGAAACCTTACATTTCTGTTCTCTCACCCTCATGGCCCCCAAAACCTTTCAACCCATTGAAATTAAATTAGACCATATTAAAGATACAGAGGTCGGGCCATTAACCGTGCATGATATAAATAGAAGGCTACGAAATGCGCAGATCTCCCTCATTGCCCAGAAAATCGTAGAATCTGCACTATCCCAAGCCGGGTGTTACGCTTGTGCTATTGCATGCCGTGAATTAGTCTTCCCTTACATACAACATTATCACCCTGACGCTCGTAATATTCGTAGTGTGGACCAAACCCCCATAGTTAAAATTGATGTGGATAGTGTTTCCCTTGCGTTGCATATTACTAGTGGGGACGAAGGGACGAGTTTATTTGTGCAATCACGATTGGAATTCTACCATAAGAAACTATATTGGTGCCTTAACACAATTTCCCAACATTGGTTCAAGATTCCACGGTCAGGAAAATCCAAATTGTCTCCCCGGATAAAAGTGGAGTTGTTCCGAGATGATACAGGAGATATTACTGTGTTATTGTGTTGTGTAATTGGTAGACCTAATGTTGAATACTTTGAGGAGTGGATGTGACAATTTCTTCTCACCATCTGTGATAATAAAAATTAGGTCGATTGGGCTAGACTGATAAGTAATGCACTGCATGAATAATTTATGAAATTTGAGAAAGAGAGGCAGTTCTATTTGAGCTCTGTGTTGTTTTACATACTTTTTTCGAACATACTATCTTGGCCAAGTTTAAGGAAAGAGTGAAACATTTCTGAAGGAATTCCATTTTACAATTGTTTTCCTCAACTATGGAAGGAAGAAGGCATGAGAAGTTTTTCCCATGTTCACGATGTCTTTCTTATGATTTGCATAAATTTCATCCAAGATCACCCAAATAATAGATTCCTAGATGAAGCCATGAATTTTATAAAGAATTATAGCAGTTTCTACATACATTAGAGTTTATCATACTTAAGGGTAGGAAGCTATGAGAAGGAACCTCTGAAACTACTTAGGTATATCTCTGACTCTCTGGTATTTATGGACATCTTTCATCAAATGGCTTTTATGAATATTAAAATATTCAAATGAGTAAAAATTGATACTCCTTTCCCATGAGATTATGTCATTATTCTTGTAAGACTAATAAATATGTTAAGTCTAGTGATAAAATGTTGGTTGAGTTTGGTTTCTGCTCTCTACTCTCAAGAGTCAATTTTGATAGTGAGGGGTATGTTAGGCAGAATTTCTACGGAGCCTCTCAACATTTTCATGACCCAAAGTTAGAAGATTTTATGAAATATTGTGTTAATGTGAAGGAATTTTTTTGTAGAGGTTTCATGAGGTTAACCATTAACCCAATGATTGCCTTTGACATCATTTCCTTAATCTCAGAAGGTGTGGAAGATGATCTAGTACTTTCATCATTGATGACTCATATCAGAATGTTGTTATCCCTCCTTTTCAATTGTTGGAGAATGATGAAAATATAGATATTAAAGGAAAGACAGCTCAAGCCTTGAATAGATCAAATATATGGTTGTGTAATAGAGTTAGAACTCATTTTGGTCATTCAACAATTGTAGACACATCCAAAGGAACTAATGTTGATGATCTGACCCTCATAAATACATCTTTGAGTCCCTCATCACAATTTGTAACCTCTAAGGTGGATTCACAACTAGATGGATATGGTAACCCTCAAGAAAAAGGTCAAAATTTAAAGTATGTGTGTAAAGAAAATAGTACAACTGAATCCAAGAAAAGAAGGGCATTGTTGCAAGATAATTCAAGTGATGATGATAGTCAATTCCTAAATCAATTGGGGGAGCAGAGCCCTATAATCTCTTTAGTAGAAGATGATGAACCACACACCCCTAAATATAACAAACCACTTGTATCTCCTAGCCCAGAGCCTAGCACCTTATCAGTTCAAGGCCCTTCAATCACTTCATCTACACCATGGCTCAAAATGGCCATTAAAAAGAGAAAGAAACATTATTCCCCAATCTTGTATACCAAGATTGATATTGTTGCATGACAACTGGGAGAGACCCCAAAGCCAAAAAGGGCAAGGTGGATGGATATAATGGTGATATACCCTCAAACTAAGCATCATGTGTTGGAAATTGCTGACCCAAGTGTAGATAAAGATGAACAATAAATTATAGATGGAGAATTTAATGTGAGCAAGATCAACAAGGGACCTTCTACTATTAAAGGGGATACCTATGATGCTGAATTTTTAGTCTCTTTACTATCTCAGAGAACTAAGGCTGCATAGAAAAATAATAGAGAGCTTGTCCAATGTATGGATACCCTAAAGATTCTTTTATTCAATCTTCTCTAGCTGCTGGAATCATCCCAACTAATTCATCTCTAGCTGTGTCTATCATGGAACTTACTGATTCCAATAATTTATAATCTGTTTAAAGGGCCCTTGTAATTGCCAAGGCAGTGGATGATTGGTCTAGTCAAATGATTGCTAGGGGACTATTTCTTAAGCATTGAACATGGTTTAAGGAATTATGATACACATCAAGTGACAACCAATCTTCACTGGACTAAACTATAGGAGTTAAAGAAAGATACTCGTAATTTGTCTACTGCCTTTTTAGAAATGCAAGAGGTGGCTAAACTTCCACCTGTTATCTTAACTTCGAAAGGTATCATCCATAATATATATGTTTATGCTATTAATCTCTAGGTATAATTACTAGACTGTCATGTTGAAAACAAGTTCCAATCCAGTCTCATAGCATCATTTGTTAAAAATATGAAACTTCAATGCGACTTGAAAAGTCATTTCTCTACAATGGGTATTAAAAAATTTAATGAGGATAGGAAAGTATTATTGGAGATAGATGTTGTGAAAAATGTCTTTTGGTAGAAGGTTAAGGATGATCTCTTTGCAAGTAAAGTTGACTATAGGGCTCTTGAAAGGGTAAAGAATATTGTCGTCCTACAGGATTCTGTTAATGGTGAAATTAAATATATTCCATGGGAAGTAGGAGAGGGCAATAAAACAGTGAGGAAATGGAAAATAAGAGTAGAATCCATATCTGAACCCATTGAAGAGGAATTATCACACATCCTTACCATCAATAGGGCATACAAGGAGAAAGTAGGTGCACCGTCAACTTAGAAAATCCAAGGTAATGTGGTAGATATGGCGGCACGTGCACAACAGGAATATAAGGAGTTAGATAAATTAGAAGAAGAAGAGGAATCATAAGAAGTTAATTAGTTGGCACTTAGTAGTTTAATTTCATAATTTTCATGCATCAAAAACTATATGCTCTCGCAAATCATCTTTACTTTATGTTATGTTTTAATTGATACCTTTTAAAAGACTATAATTGATCTTTGGGGCGGTTATATTTAAGAAATCGTTGGTTACCAAAGTCATTAAAAATTGAATGCTTATATATAGTTACATGTTGGATGTGTGTAAGGGTTAGAGAGATTGTTTTGAAGAAAGCTTTAATGGAAGATGGTATATGAAAGTAATTCTCTTTGAATTGTGAGCTTAGTATTACAGTTTATGGGATGCCTTTTCTTCCTATGTAGTAGTAGTGAATATTCTTAGATGTTATTGTTTTCCTTTGATTAATCATTCACCTTATTGTGGTTTTATTTTTTTAATTTGTTTGGAATTGAGAGTGGCAATATTTGAATGTTAAATGGTTTTTTAGTTAAGAAAACTTTATGTTCCAGTTGAATTATTAGATTCCAGTTACTTTTTCCTTTTAAAGAGATTTATGGTTAAAATTTTCCTATCTTATTTGGTTTCTTGTTAAAACATCTGAATTATTATTATTTTGTTTCTTTTTTAGAAAAAAATATAAAAATATTGTTATGTCTTCTTAAATAAGCAGAGAGAAGGTGTAGAAAGTCAACATACCTAACTCAACTATTGTTTTTAGTTACCACTTGTTGGGCACAAAAAATTGTAAGAATTAAGTGGAAAATTCTAGAACCAACAAGGTGTACAGAAATTTGGTATAGCTAATTTTTTAAAATTAAGATTTTTAAAATACCTTACAAAACCAAAAAATGGTAAAAGTCGTACACCACGTGAAGTGTAGGGAACATACCTTGCTGCTTGCACTATGTGACACAATAACAGAGGGAGAAATAATCGCAACACCCCATGGCCCCAATATAGAGTTAGCAACTTACAAGTGTATTCTACCAAGAACATTTTGACTATTGTAGGAGAATATTCTATCTAAGGATGAATACTCTAACTATTGGGCATATTGATGTTAGAATTACATCAAAATGATGTCAGGTGACTTATTTTTAAATTCCCCACCCCAATACAATCTTTCTTTTAGGCAAATTTGGAGGCTCGTAACTCCTACATCTAACACTGTTTTTAGTGCAATTGTTTTTATTTGGAGTATAATTTTTATTCTCGACATAGTGATGAAGCTATTTTTCAATTTTGGTGCAAGTGGTATTTTGAAAAATGGTATATTTGTATAGGTGTTTATGAGAAGTACTCATTTTTGTACTTTTAGAGGCTCCATTTGGGCTCATATAGTAACATTTTTTTGTGTGATTTTCTTGTAAGTTCATGGTGTTTTTTGTACTTTCCAATTGTGTGATTAAATTAATTTCATTATCTATAAGAACTATACTATGATCATATGACCAAATTCAACATTTGCATGAGACAGGATGAAGTTTAACTTGTTAGTTTTGGCTTCTAGCACTTTTATACGTGATGTAGCCCAAACCCTTAAAGAAAAGTAATTCAAAAAACAAACACAATAGAAATTCTCTGAACTAAAAACCCTTCATTAAAATTCTCCAATACACTCTACCTCAACAATGAAAAACTCCAACTTATTACGATTCCAAAAATTACCATATTTGGCAGTTTTTTGGGAAAATATGAAAAAGCAATTTTTGTTTTTCCTTTTTTGGTAATTTTCAAAACGCATCCTACAAATCCCAATTTTTCCCAAGAAAACCCCCCAACTAAGGAAAGACAAATTGCCAACTAATCCAGGAAATCAGAAGCATGATTTCAAATTTATTACAAAATTTTTTTTTCTAAAAAACTGAAAAAATAAAATTAAAAGTAAAATTTTAAAAAAAATTAAAAAATAAAAAATAAGAAAAACATGAGAGAAGCCATTTTTGGTGGCCAGGATGAAGTTTTTGGCTCTCGAAAAGTAATGACCCTCGAATGCGTCTGCATCAAAATGTACTAATCATAGAGTAAAAAATTACATTTTGTGTGAGGATTCTTGGTTGAGTAATTTGTGAGGACGAGGGGGCAGGGTAATATTGTAGTGTTTGATTACATTCTTTTGTATATTTTTGTATTTTAATGATGGGGAAATCACATATTGAACTCCTAACAGTACATAATTATGTATCATGCAAGAAATTGGTATGGAATTATCTCATGGGAAAAGTTTGTATTAGCTATATTATAAAGGAAACTATTTCTCAGTCGAGTAATTTGTGTTAGGAATAAGGTGTCTCAACCTTGTATATTTCATTACATTTGATATTTTCTAAATGTCGACACTTTGGACAATGTGTAAGGTAATCATGACTGAAACAGTTATGACAGATTCCTATGATGGTCATTAATATTTGTAAGAGCTAATTGTGGAAGATTCAATGATGGGTGAAGACATGCAAGACTCTTATAATAGTCCCAAAGGATAACTGAGAGGGGGGGCAAGGGTGAATAAGTTATCAGCTAATTAAATTATTTTCTATTATTAACTCCAGAATACAATAAAGTAAATGCACATTCAGATAACACAATAGACAACACCACAATTTGGTTACGGGGAAACCAAATGGTAAAAACTCCGGTGGGAATTAACACCCACAATGAACTATACTTGTTTATAATAATCCCTGTTAGAAGATGTTGCAACCCTGTTAGGAGTTTTTCTTTACAATGCAATAAGTATAGTAACCTGGTTAAGGGTCTGACCCTATTAGGATTCTTTTACAAATAACCCGATTAGGGGTGAGGACTCACTGTCCAAAAGCTCACTACTTCAATGGTGAAGGCTACAACCTTCTGTGGAACAAATATACACTATATCTGATGATGAACTATAGAGTAGACCTGTTGTCTTGATCAGCTCCAGTGTATTGTAATCTTTCACTTCTTCTTCACATAGATCCTTGATGAATGAAACACAACTGATATTCTTCTCTGTACATTTGTTATCTCTTATATTATCATTCACACTTAGCGTTCCACAAATGACTTGCTATAAGTATCTTCCTCAAAGTATGAGATCATGGGACCTGTTATGCAACTCTTCATAACATCCTTGTCGGCTTAACTAACCACGCAAGCATAATTACATTTGCGCAATATAAACTAAATAGACGTGATGCTTCACTAAGTTGACCTCACCAAATTAACTCTTACTTTGCAATCTTGTTAAAACACGTTTGGTGCCTTTAGATAACTATCTTCAACTCATAACTAAACTTGAATATATACACACATATCTCGACGATAGGCACAACTCAAGAACCAATGCAATACATCAGCTTTGTATAGACAACCTCTAGAAACTATAACTGTCATCTAACATAATTACACAACACAATTGAAACTTCTTATCAAAGTTTGCGTGTATAAAAAAAACATAAACAACATGTCTAGAACATGAATATAACTGTGCAAGGCTTGATACCATCATTATGATAAGTACATATAGAACATTGATGTATATTATATGTTGTCATCAATGACAAACATACAATCAACTACTTGCCAAAATTAAATCTCCAACAATCTCTACCTTTGACATTGATGGCAACATATGATATTAAAAGCATCTTCAGCACATGGTGTCTTCTTTCTTTTTACAATCTTCTCAATATCCTAATGAAAGATTCCTCTACACTGTTGTAGCTCCTTTGTTTGTGTTTATACTCCCCTAGAGTATATGCTCCCCCTTACTATACACTCCCCCTTACTATATACTCCCCCTTTGACATCAATGGAAAAGGGTGCCATAAACAATTAGGCACAGGTACTACTCCAGAAGTAGAGTAGTCAATGATTCATCAGTCACTATGGACTGATGTTCTTCCTGCTTTATCTAATCAGGCTCAAGAGAGGGAATTACTCCCAACTTCTCCCTGAGATAATCAAAAGTATCTTTTGATAGAGGCTTTGTGAAAATATCTGGCAACTGTTCTTTGGTGCTCACATAGTCCAATTTTACTTCATTATCTACAAATTTTTCTCTAAGAAAATGGCATTTAATCTTAATGTGCTTTGTCTTTGTGTGCATCGCAGGGTTCTTGGAAATGTTGATAGTACTGGTGTTATCACATTGAATAACAATAGGATAGTCAACCTGTATACCAAAATCTTTAACCATCTGCTTGATCCAAACCATTGTTGAACAATTCAATGTTGCTGCTACATATCCAGCTTCTGCTATCAACTGAGAGATACAATTTTGCTTCTTTCTTACCCAAGAAACCAACCCATCTCCAAGAAATACTACTCCTCCAAAAGTACTCTTCCTATCATCAATACAACCTTCCCAATCTACATCTGTATACCCATGAAGTTGTACGTTCTCTGATTTAGGATACCATAAACCATAGTCTATAGTTCCCTTTAGATATCTGAATATTCTCTTTATTGCCATTAGGTGATTCTATTTTGGTTCAGCTACAAATCTACCAACAATGCCAACTACATTAGATATGTCTGGTCTAGATTGAGTAAGATATATAAGTTTTAAAATCGTAGACTTATACAATGTCTTGTCAACTACTGCAGAATCATCTTCTTTAGAAAGCTTGCTTACTGTTATCATAGGAATGCATACTGGCTTACAGTCTTCCATCTTGAAAGTCTTCAGTATTTCCTTAACATATTTGGACTGATTTATAAATATTCCTTTGTTTGTCTGCTTTACATTCAATCCCAAAAAGTATTTTATAGGACCAATCATGCTCATTTCAAATTCATTCTGCATTTCTTTTGCAAATTTTGAACTAAGCTTGTCATTACCTCCAAAGATAATGTCATCAACAAATATGGCAA
>MU227823.1:882057-918596 GCA_018584345.1 Thuja plicata | reverse complement strand
TTTTGTCACTAGGTCTAGGAACCAATTCCCATGTGTCATTTTTTATTATTTGATCTAATTCTTCTTCCATTGCTTTTTGCCAATCAGAATCCTTGCAAGCATCTTCAACATTTAAAGGTTCAATCTGATAAAGTAAACATACCTCTTCATCCACTGTTAACCTTTTTGCTTTTGATCTAGTCAAAATACTGCTGCTCTGATCTCCAATGATATCATCTTTTGAATGATACCTAGATGTGAACTTTGAAACTTTTGGTGTGACATTCTCATCTGTAATCTATGATACTTCTTTTCTTGATTCAGGTTCATTACATGATACATCAATACAATCAAACATTTCTTCAATAACAATGTCTTTACTGCTAGGCCTGGGTTCATCCTCAATCATAGGTGCATATTCATAGTACCTTTCTTGAACCATGAACTTCTTATCAATCTTTACATGATTACTTTCAATTATCTTCTTTAATCTTAAATTAAAACATATGTATGCTTTGCATTTAGTAGAGCAACCAAGGAAAATACCTTCATCGCTTCTAGCATCAAACTTACCAACACCATCATCTCTCTTGATGTAGCACTTGCTGCCAAATATTCTGAAGTATTTTACTGTAGGTACATTACCAAACCAGAGTTCATAAGGTGTCTTATCCACGCCTGGCCTTATTTGTGTTATGTTGAGAGTATAGACTTATGTATTGACTGCATCTCTCCAATAGGTATGTGCAACTTTTCTTTCAATCATCATAGTGCACACTGTATCAAGTATGATCCTATTCCTTCTTTTTGCAATCCCATTCTACTGAGGGGTTCTAGGTGCACTCAACTATCTTTTGATTCCATGTTCTTCACAGTAGTCATAAAACTGGTCAGAGGTGAATTCTCCTCCTCTATTTATTTTTAATCCAGATTCATTCTCCACTTTGGCTTTAAATATTTTGAACTTCTCAAAGGATTCAAACTTCTCCTTTAAGAATGCAACCCACATCATCCTTGAAAATTCATCAACAAATAAAATGAAATACATTTGTCCTTAATATGATCTGGTTTGAGTAGGACCACATAAATCTGTATGCACTAAGTCTAACTTGTTTTTAGTTGAGTTCTTCTTTCTTTTGAAAGAGATCCTTACATGCTTTCCCATAACACATTCCTTGCACATTGTGTCAACTGGTCTTGCAATACTTGGAAGATATCTAATTACCTTGACATTTCTTATCTTTACTATATTATCAAAATTGGTATGACAAAGTCTCTTGTGCCATAACCAACTGTCATCCACTTTTGCAAAAAAACAACTTACATATGAATTGAGCTGAAAAACATTACCTTTTGTTTTTGAGCCTGATGCAATCATGTCTCCTTTTTTGTTTCTAATAATGCATTTGTTGTTTTTGAATTCCAAATGATAACCTTTGTCAAGTAGCTGTCCAACACTTAGTAAATTGTGATGTAATCCATCAACATATAGAACACCATTTGTCTTGTTCTTTCCCTCCAGGGTGATAGATCCTCTGCCTATGATGGGTTTGGGAGTGTTATCTCCAAATCTAAACATACCACCTTTGTACTTGTGTAGATGAACAAATTTTTCTTTATCACCTGTCATGTGATGAGAGAATCTGCTATTAATGATCCAATCAGTTCTGATGTCTGCTTTGGAAATTAGGGCTAACTCCAGTTCTTCCTTTTCATCTTTAATGTCCATTTCCTCAAGCAATTTTCCCATGTCTTTAAGGGAAATGAATCCAATTTCATCTTCTCCTGAATCTTCATCAGTTACACCTTCTTCAGCATGATAGAATTCCTTTCTATATTTTGGTTTATAATCAGATCTGAATTTCTTTACTCTTGTGGGACACTTGGATGCAAAGTGACCAATCTTGTTGCATAAAAAACATTTAAATGGAAGTTGTCCTTCATATTTCCCTTTGCCTTTGTTTTCTCTTTAGCAATCATGGCTATGATTTCTTCTAGTTCTTCATCAACTTCTTCTTTCTCATTATTGCTAGAGATGTGTGATTTCTTACCATGGACTGAAGCTTTGAAGGTTGTTTCACTTTTGGGTTTAGTCTTCAATCTTGATATCTCAAATGTAGAGATTTTACTGATCAAAGTCTTTCTCTTGAAGTCTTATGAAAATTTCATGGTTTCCTCTAGAATATTGATCTTGTTCTCATAGTCTGTTGTTGAAGTAGTCAACATCTTGTCCATTATGTCTTCTTCTGAAATTTCTCCACCATTATTTTTGATTCCAGAAACTGCTTCATTTATCCTATGATTATAGGTTCTGATGTTCTCTTCAGGTAACATCTCAAGATTGTTGTATTTATTTTTCCATGTCTTCCTATGTGCATTCTTTGCTTGAACATCTCCTTCAAACATGTCTTCTTGTCTACTTTCTTGATCTCAGAAAATTCACTGTCAGATAGTGCACTTATAAGGTCTTCTTTGGCAACTACATTAGCTGTGAATGTATCCTTTTGTTTACTAGTAGCATCATCTCTTGATAGGTCTTTTAGAGAGGGAATAATAACTTCTTGTGTCGCTATCTCAAAGATGTCAAAACCAACACACTGCAGATCTATTATCATTTTGTTCTTCCAATCCTGATAATTCTCTCCATCAAACTTAAGACTCTCTTTTCTGAAGTATGCCATTTGATCTACCTTAAGCTGTTAGGATTTCTCTCCAAGGCACTTAGCTCTAATACCAATTGTTAGAATAGTCCCAAATGATAACTGAGAGGGGTGGGGGGGGTAAATCAATTATCAGCTAATTAAATTATTTTCTATTATTAAGTCTAGAATACAATAAAGTAAATGCACATTCAGATAACACAATAGAAAACATGATAATTTGTTTACGGGGAAACCAAATGGTAAAAACCCTGGTGAGAATTAACCCCCACAATGAACTATACTTGTTTATAATAATCCCTGTTAGAAGATCTTGCAACCCTGTTAGGAGTTGTTCTTTACAATGCAATAAGTATAGTGAACTAGTTAAGGGTCTGACCCTGTTAGGATTCTTTTACAAATAACCTGGTTAAGGGTGAGGACTCACTGTAAAAAATCTCACTACTTCAATGGTGAAGGCTACAACCTTCTGTAGAACAGATATGCACTATATCTGATGATGAACTATAGAGAAGAACTGCTATCTTGATCAGTTCCAGTGTATTGTAATCTTTCACTTCATCTTCACATAGATCCTTGATGAATGAAACACAACTAATATTCTTCTCTGTAGATTTTTTGTCTCTTATCTTATCATTCACACTTAGCGTTCCACAAATGACTTGCTATAAGTATCTTCCTCAAAGTATGAGATCATGGGACCTATTAGGAAACTCTTCATAGCATCCTTGTCAGCTTAACTAACCATGAAATCATAATTACAACTACGCAATATAAACGTAATAGATGTGATGCTTCACTAAGTCGGCCTCACCAAATTAACTCTTACTTTGCAATCTTGTTAAAACATGTTTGGCACCTTTAGATACTATCTTCAACTCATAACTAAACTTGAATATACACATGCATATCCCGAAAATAGGTGCAACTCAAGAACCAATGCAATACGTTGCCTCTATATAGACAACCTCCAAAAACTATAACCGTCATCTAACAGAATTACACAACACAACTGAAACTTCATATCTGAGTCTGCGTGTATGAACAAAACATAAACAACATGAATATAACTGCACAAGGCTTGATACCATCATTTTGATAAGTACATACAGAACACTGTTGTATATTATATGTTGTCATCAATGACAAACATATAATCAACTAGTTGCTAGAAGTAAATCTCCAACAAAAACATGTGGCAACTGATCATATTTAGTACTGTACACTCTTCTGTAGCCGTAAAACCCTAATACAACAATCTTTGGAAGTTGTCCTAAAAAGGGAAGTGCATGATATAAGCATTTTTTAGGGTTGTGAATCTGAGTGAGAAGTTAGTGTATTATTGGAATGTTTTTATGCTGCCAAATTTGTCTTCAAGTGTTGATTATCTCCTGAAAGAACTTGCATTGCAAGTGTATTATAAATAGTAATAGGTTTGATTAATACATTGTGCAGGTTTTGGAGTGCTAGGGTTTTTTACCAAAAGGTTTTCCCCAGGGTAAATAATTGTGTCATTCTCATTTTTCTATGTATGCATGTTATTGTATTATCAAACTGTAATTGCTAAGGGTTAAATCTAAATTTGCATGGTCCTCTTCTCAGGAGTTTAGCGTTGGGAACTATTTTCGACACACTTTTTTTCCTTTCAGTTGGTATCAGAGTCTGGCCAATTTTGGTTCTATTTGTTAGGGCACAGGTTTTTTGAGCTAATCTCCAGTTCAATGGGATTATTATTATAGAGTATTCATAACCTTATTGCAGGAAGAGATGACAAGTTCTTCATACAGTAGAATGGAGGTGGAAAAGTTCAATGGCACAAAATTTGAGCTGTGGAAACTCAAGATGGAAGACATGCTCATAGACTGTGATGTATGGGAGGCAGTTGATAATGATATCAAACTAGTAAACATGCCTCAAGCAGATTGGGAACTCAAGGATCAGAAAGCTAAGGGTCACATTAGACTCTATCTAGCATATTCTGTTCTCTTGAATGTTCTCAATGAGAAGACCGCAAACAAATTGTGGACACGACTGTATTCTCTAAGAATGGAGGAAGGAGGATCCATTGCAGATCACCTGAATGCGTTTAACATGCTGATTGCACAATTGACATCAACTGGTGTCAAGTTGGAGGAGGAGGATCAATGTATGACCCTGCTATGTTCCTTGCTAGATTCATGGGACCATCTTGTGATGGCCCTTGGGAGTACTATTGTCACTTTCTAAATGGATGATGTGGTGTATTTGTTGTTATCTGAAGATATGCAAAGAAAGACTTCTGATTCAACCAAGGAAGCCCTTGTTATTCACGGTAGATCCAAAGATAGAGGAAAGAAAAATGACAATGAGGATAAAAAGGGTAGATCCAAATCCCGTTGGAAATCTAAGACTCCTGGAAATTCTAAGGTAACATGTTGGAACTATGGTAAGACTGGGGACTTCCATAAGGACTGCAAAGAGCCAAAGAAGAAGAAGAAAATCCCAAATTCAAATTCTGAAAAAATGTTAAGAAGATGGTGATGCTTTTTTCGTAGCCTTGGCCACTCATGCATCTGATGATGTGTGGATAATTGACTTGAGTGCTTCTTTTAACATGACCTCTCATTGAAGTTGGTTCTCAAAGTATGAGGAGTTCGATGGTGGAAAGGTGTACCTAGGTGATGATTCTCACCTAGAGATAGTTGGACAAGGAAGAGTCACTATCAAATTAAGATGTTGTAAAAGGAAGAAGAGGCTGCCACCTTGGAGATGAAGAAGAAGATCTATTTCTTGAAATCTTCTAGATATTCCTATACTAGTGTTGAAAATACTACATCTTCAAAAGCTAAAGCTTCCACCTTCTAGGATGATGATAAATTTCAAAGGAATCCATTGCATCCAGAAAGGTACAAACAATTTACTTTTATTGGTATTCCTATTTACCCTAATGCAATACCTAATGATATTGGGGAATAACTCCCAAAGTTTTCAGGAAACAATGTTATTTCTTGTGAATTACATTTGAGAGAGTTTATAGATATCATAGATGATTTGAATATTAATCATGAAGATGTCCTAATGAAACTCTTTGTTCAGTCCTTAGTAGAAGATGTTAGGGAATGGTTTAGAGGACTATCTAATGGTTCTCTAGCATCTATGGATTAATTAATAGATTTATTCGAAGATCAATATGGTGACAAAATAAATGACAGATTTTTGTTAAATGAATTCAATAATATAAAGAAAAATTTCAATGAAGAAGTCACTGAGTTCAACAGAAGATTCCAAAGAGCCATGCCAAACTATTTTACAAGATCAAGCTTGATGAAAAGGTATGTCTCAAAACATATCTAAATGGTTTTGATTCTAAGATGGGGTATTCTCTCTGAGAGAAAAATCCTAGAAGTCTTACTGATGCATATAAGATAACAGTGAATATAGAAATGAATAAAAGAGTGTCAAGGTAAATGGGTAGAAGAGATGATGCACGTTTTAGAAGGAGTAACCAAAAAGAACCTGAATATAAAGAATATAAAACTCTACAAAACAATAGACCATCCTACAATAGTTATAATCCATAGAATAGGATACAAAATCATCCTTATTGTACCCAGTTTAAGGATGGAAAGCCTATTGTCCCATCAAGAAAATATAAACCTGAAAATAGGACCCTTAACCCTGTACACAAAAATGTTGTAAACAAGCGCAGTGACACTTATTGGTGTGAGGCTTGTCAAGCCCCAAAAAACCTTAATTTTTGTGTTGTAGCCTTAGACATATGTTCTAGTGAAGAACATAAAGGTGAAAAGGGTGAGCTATGTGATCATAATCGATGTGATATGACTAATTCTTATGAATTCCCTGATATAGATTCTGAAGATGAAGTTGAGAACCATGATATGTATGGTTCACAAGGAAAAATCGAGGTATATCATCAACAAGTCCCGTCTAATAGTGAAGAAGAGGAGGTTGATGATATAAGATTCTATGCATAGAATAGTCAAGAATCTACCACAATAAGAAAACCTTTTGATGAAGAAAAGGCTAGAATCACTGTTGATCTAGTAAATAAGGAAAGAAGTAATTACCACTTGAGAAATAGAGTAGTGAGTGATGTTGATAGTCAACCAACAAGCATCTTTATCAAGGAAAAAAAAACAAATGCCAAATATACACCAAAAAGAGAAGGGCCTAGGGAAAATGTAAATAAGCCTAAAGTCAAAATTGTAAGCAAAGCTAATGATCTAAACATTGTACATGAGGGAAAAGCTAAAATACTAGAAACAATTTCTTCTAAAGTTGAAAATAAGAAATCAAAAAAGGAAGAGTCTACTCTGAATATTCAAATAGAGAACAATAATATCATTGTTGAAAAATCAAATTCCTCTAATATAAAATACACTTTTGTTGATATGGGTCAATGTTTGTCACAAATATCAAAGTCCCATTTCTAGAAATGATGAGGATAAAGGCACATAAGGAAAAATCCCTTTTATTATTAAAAAATGTTTCTCCAATGAAACCTCAAAAGCTAGAATATGTTGAAAAGAAGCCTAACAAAAAGGGAAAAGAGCCCAGAGGAATGAGTTCTGAGATCCCTCAGATTTATCTAAACACAAATACTTCTGTAGGAATTGTTAATCCTTTTTTTTCTAACATTATTCAATAATGGTAAGATGCTAAAATATTGTATTATAGATTTAGGGGCATCTAATACTGTTATGCCTAAAGAAATAATGAGATGCATAGGATTACAAGTTGATACTCCTCATGGGATGTGTCAAGAAATGGATTCTAGAGAGATCACTTTTGTTGATACCATTGAAGCTTTACCTTATAGGTTATCTATAGGACCAAATACAATATTAACAATGAGTGTATTGGTGGTTGACATCCCACCTCATTATGGCATGTTGTTGTCAAGGAAATGGATTGCTTCAATGGGAGGTAGTATTCAGTGTGACTTATCTTATGCTACTTTCAACATTGATCAAAATAATGTCAAGGTGTCTAGAGAAGGTAGGACACCCCATATGATTGAGTTACATGAAGATACTGACATTAATTACTGTGTGGGTATTAACATGGAGAACTTCAAAGTAACAAGGAGGGCTCATCAATGTAAAAATGTTGATCCCTTAGTTGATGAGTTAAATTCACAATGGTATAGTTTATGGAAGATGTATTTTGATGGAGCATGTTCTAAAGAAGGATTAGGAGCTGGTGTCTTACTCATTTCTCCATCAAGTACAACATTTAAATATTATTTCTTGTTATCATTCCAATGTATAAACAATACTGCAGAATATGAAGCTTTATTTTTAGGGCTAGATATTGCTCCTAGGCATGGAATAAAATGTCTACAACTTTATGGTGATTCTGACCTAGTAGTAGCCCAAGTCAGGTCCAAATATGCTATGAAAAATGATATATTGAAAAGGTATAAACATGCTATTTGGGACCAAATTGAATCTTTTGATGCCTTTAATATTAATTGGATAGAAAGGTCATAAAATATTATGGGAGATTTTTCAGATAATGTTGCTTTGAAGACTGGTGATTTGACCTTAAGTGGGGTATCAATAGTTGAAATCAAGGCTAGACTAGTTGTCCCTGATAATATTTACAACTGGCAAGTATTTGAAGATGACAAAGATATTCTTAGATTTATTTAATGCCTAGACCATTATGAAGACCAGTCTATAGATTATAATTCTTTACTTGAGATAATTGATGGTAGGGATTGTGTTTTGGGGAATGAGGTTGTCCAATTGAGTTCCAATAAGATCCCTAAGGGACTGGTTGAATTAGAAGCATTTTTTGGTAGTCAAAATGATCACTTATTCAAGATGAGCAATGCTAAGATTGAGGATTTGGAAGAAATAAATTTAGGATCAGAGACCAATCCTTAGATAGTATATATCAAAAAAGGGTTAGATCCCCATGTCAGAATAAATTTGATAAAATTATTAATAAAACATAAGCATGTGTTTACATGGTCTTATGAAGATTTGAAAGCTTATAGGGAAGAACTTTTCCAACATGAAATCCCACTAAAATCAGATGTAAAACCATTCAAACATAAACAAAGGCCAATCAACCCATTGTTATCTCCCTAGATGCAAGAAGAGTTGATGAAGCTATAAGATGCAGGGAATATTGAGCCTATTATAAATTCAACTTGGGTTTCTAATTTGGTCCCAGTGAGAAATTAGAATGGTGACATAAGATTGTGTGTTGATTTTAGAAATTTGAACATTTCATCTCTGAAGGATAATTATTCTCTACCTAATATGGAGGCAATGTTACATAAGGTTACTGGTTGTTAGTTAATATCAATTATGGATGCTTTTCTAGGATACAACCAAGTACTAGTAAAAGAATCAAAATAGTTCAAGACTACATTTACTACTCCATGTGGGACTTATGTATATATTAGAAAACCATTTGGACTACTAAATATAGGAGAAACATTTCAAAGAGCCATGGATGTTACATTCAAGGAATTTATTTGTTGGAATTAATGGGAAGTGTGTACTTAGAGTGGAGGGGTGAATCAGTACCTCTAAAATTTTTGTATCCTTTAATCAATTAACCTTTGTGTAATCAATTGTATATCCATTCACCTAATCTATACTATCTTGATGTGATTTATATCAATTCATTAACTTAACATACATTTGAACATTCATAGAAACATTCATGAAAGTAATTGACACATAACACAAGATATGATATCGCATAAAACTCTTGTTAGGAAGTAAAAACTATGGTGGGGATGGCACCCACAAAATCTTCACTATCTACATATTGGAAGGGGCCAGTTAAGGCTTACAATTTGATCACTTTGGATGATCTAATCGGTTAAGAGTATGTGCGAAGACCTGTTAAAGCCTACTTGATTAATATCTTTAGCAACACTATTGAGTGTGCACTCGGTTAAGAGATTTGTAGTTGCACTCTTAAATCCACCTTCCTTGAAAGGATTTTTACACTTTGATCCACTTGTTAGAATGATAGAAAATTACAATTTGACCTAGTAAATGCAATATCCCATTTTTGATACAGATCCATTTAAGTTTACATGAATAATATTATCACCTAATGTGATTGAGTAATACCTCTGATTCTCGGTAGCCTTTGTTCTTGGTTCTGATAATCAGATTCACCTTTTGTTGTTCTGGTTCTTGAAACTTTCAATCTGATCTATAGATGTGATCGTAGGCTTCATTCATCCTCTCTTCTATATTCACACATGTATAATAAATGATTGCATCATCTATTTATCAAATGGATTGACATCATCAAGTTACACGAAAAACAATGTTAACTCTAAGATCAGGTTTACAGCTCTACCTTGATCTCCTAGTCTACGTGTTTTAAATTAGTTAGACTGATTAAAGAACTTAAATTCATGTTTCTTGTCCCTAAAGAAATGGTTTTAAAAACAAATCATGATTCTATAAATAGAATAAGACTATTTTATTTGACATGGAAGTCAAATTCACTTTTTGCGGGCTGCAACTGACTCTCAGTTTCTAATGGTCAGTTATGCTTTGAAGTCAGGTGATTGTCTCTCAGGTTTGTTCTCTCAGTTTTCACTATGTCCTACATGTCGGGTTCCTCTATCGAGTTCCTCATTATCCTTCTCACTTTGCATTTTTGGTGTACACACAAAGTTGTGTCATTGGTTCTCTTTGTACTTAGTCATCTTCAGTGATCTCTTTTTATCTGATTTTCAATTTGCTCTTTGTTTTGTCTTTCGGTGTTTTGTTACTGAAAGTGTTGTTTGCATAGTAATAGAAAATTAATGTCATCAATCTCCCCCCTTGACATTAGTATCAAAAACTGATATGTGCAAAATACTAAAAGAGTTTTAAGTATATACAATATATATAATCCTTAGTCATTTCATGACTCCCCCTATGTATATACCAGTATATCTGTACATATAAAATCTTTCCCTTTGTAAATACATCTACATATCATTTTCCATCTAAATATATATCATTTTCCCCATATGTATATGCATATACATATAATTTTCACATATGAATACATTTCATTTTCCTCCTTTTTTTATATTAAGGGAAATGGTCTATACCTTATAGCTTATAAAAAATGTGGGAGTGTGAAGAATTCATGTCTTCCATCACTTTCTCCCATTTTTCCTTTAAGTTCTCTAGAGCCATGTGCTCGAGTGTGATCTTGGAATGCATATCATAGATGTTGTCTTCTACATACATCTCAGGAGTTGCTATCAGTTGCCTAACTGAACTTATGTATTGTTGAAGCAGTGTAAGGTTAGGTAGAAGTTGAGCTTGGAGCTCAGTGACTTATTCCCTGAAGTGTGTCTTTTCTTCCCATAGTCCCTGCCTTAACATTTTTATTTCAATGATTTTCTCATAATTCAGCTTTAGTGCATTGTCTCCATCGGTGGTTAAGCTTTGAGCACTATTACCTAGATCTGCATCTAACTTTTCTATGTTCTCACTATTCTCTTTAGTGAACTTTTCCAATGTGCTTAGTTTTTGGATCAAGGAAATGGCTTCAGTTATAATTAGATCTAATTCATTAATGAATTTTGAAAGCTTTACCTTGTTGACTACCACTTCTTGTATGATGTTCTCAATTAGTTTCTATTGATACTTCTGCTCATATCTCTCTTCAATTTCCTTCTCTACATCAATATTTTTTGTTTTTATTGCTTTGGTGAGAGTGGCTAATTGATCAATAATTGGCTTATTTTGATCAATATCAATATCAGGTACAATTTGGTGCAAGATTTCCCTAGTTGTTCCTAGTACCATTGAGTCTCGGTGTTGTTTCCTCAACTTCCCATGTAATTCCTTCCTTTGGCATATTTCTCTATATTCTTTCAATGCTTCATAATCAAGTGTGGTTGGGTCACACTTTGGTATCTCAATTATTTCATCTAAGGTGACTTCCACATTAATCTTCTTGGATTTCTTCTTCTTCTTTTGAGTTGCACTTGAGTGCAGTACCATTGCCAATTTCTCGACCTTGTCCGTTGTGCTTGATGAAGTTACATGCTGTGCTTCCTTTTGCTTCTTTGTATCGGTTTCATCTTGTCAGGTGTCTATAGATGTCTCCACATTAACCTTCACATTGTTGGTATCAACTTTGTCAATTTCCCCAGGAGTGCTATCTTTGGGTTTATCTCCTTCATCGGTGTCCTTATGCACCTCATTTGTCTTTGCCTATTCATCCTTCTCCATTTTTTCTGCATCTTCTTTCTTTGCATCTCCTCCTATAACCTTGTCAGTATTGGTTATTGTGTGAGTGTCTCTGATGTCTTTTTGATCATCAGTGTTGTCTTTCTTTTCCTCTTCCCCTACATCCTCAAGAGTATCTTTTTTAGGTGACTTGTCTTTTTCTTGCAAAATATTGATAGATTGTATCAATATTCGCATGTTTCCTGGTATGTTCACCTATGTAGTATCAACTGTTGTGTCCTTCTCATCAGTTGTGTCCTTGGTAATATTGACATCTTCATTTTTATTTACTTCTTCTGTTGGATCATCGGTAATGGTAATGATTGTGTTGTCCACAATGTTTTCCTTTGTGGTGTCATGCCATGACTCATCTGCAACATCCATATTTATATTGCCGATTGTGTCTTCTTCTTCCTTTTCTAATTCAACAAATGTATCATGTTTTGTATCTTTTATTAAGATATGTTCTTGAGTTTCCTTATCAACATCTTTATGTTGTAGGTCTTTCTCGGGGATTTCTTCCTCAGTAGGTCTTTTTATAATTTTACACCATTTCTTATGGATTTCTTGTTCAAGCTCTATAAGACTCCCTTCAATAAATTGGTAGGCTCTCAACTTTGGTGAGAATTCCTTTTTGTGGTTCTCCATCATTTCATCAATTTCTTCCTTTTTGGATTCAGAAGGCATTAGAGTAATAATTACTCTTTCTCTTATTTCCTTCTCATTCTTTAAAGAAAATGTCCATCTTGAGTATGATCTATCTAAGAGTTCCCTTGGTACATTGTTGCCTTCAAGCTGAATTGGTACATATTTGAACTTGTACATCTTTTCTATGATGGTGTCTCCAACTTTGTTATGATCTTTTGGATCTAGTTTCAACCATCTTCTAATCTTACAATCTGTAATAGATCCTTAATTTGTAATAGATTTTCATATGTCATCAATGCTTTCTGGAGCTTTAACTTTGACATTTTCTACCTCTACAGCTTCATCTTCCTCGGTGTCTTCAATATCTTTTCGGGTTCTGATAAGATTCCTTATTCTTTTGTTTAGTCCTCTTTTCAGTGTGGTCTCTTTCCTCTTGTATGTTCTTAATTTTCCTTTCTTCAAAGGTGAAGGAGTTGAATCCTTAGATGTTTGGCTTCTTGTTTTAGAAGGAATTGTGGTCCTTGGCTTCTTAGTTGGTGGAGGAGGTGGTAAATCTGACTCTATGGCCTCAAAGTAATTATTTTCTTTAGCTTCACTAATAGGTAGTTGTCCTTTGGTTTCTTACTCCTTTTCAGCTTCCTCTTTCTGCTTGGTTTCTTCCTCTGTTGCCGACAATATATTTTTGAGGTTGTTTACCATTTTGTCCTTTTTCCTGACAATTTTCTTAACAACCAGGCCACATTTTATTCTTGTTTTGGCCTCCTCATAAGTTCCAAACTTACATTGTTTCTTATCTAATGGCTCATTTAACAAGGCATCAATTGATTTAGATGCAAGATCAATGTTTATCTCATATTCTAATAGTTGAAGCCATGTCATCCTTAGTACAACAGGCTTGATATAAGTCTGGTATGTATCATCCATGAAACATATTTCATCTTTGAATTTTTCAATGAGTTTCTCAGGGATCCTTACCCTTTTTTTCATTCGGTCTCTAATTACATTAAATTATTCATCCATGACTATTTCAAAATTATCTCCCAGTGAGGCTATGTGTTCACTTATTTGCATGGTGACCAATTTTGTGCTATCCCATTTCACATCTCCAACTGATGGGAGAATTTTTCTTGAAAGTAGATGAAAATGCATAGTATAAGTGAGCCAAACTTACATGTGTTTGACTTTGCATTCATTATAGTCTTTAGATTCTCTTCTAGCTGATTCAGTAGAAGTTTTGATAAGTCCTACTTAGTTCCCTTCTTCACAAATTTTTAAGTTGTATCTACTACATTGGATGCTATGTTGTTCATCCTACTTTCTTGAAAGAAATTGTAGCTTAGAAAACATGGACAAAATTTCATCTCATCATCAGTAATGGTGGAAACCTTCAATCCTCTACCATACAATTTGGGTCATGTGATCTTTTTAGCCTTAGCTTTTGGTGGGTGCTTTAATGCTTTTACCTTCTTGGTTATAGGGTAACCAATGACTGCATGGATAACATCTTAGGTTATCATCTTCGGTTCATCCAACCATAATTTGTGATTGTGCATTCGGCTTAGTACTAATCGAATCCACTTGGTTTTAAAGACCTTCGGGAATAATAGGGTATTAGTGAGCCCTTTCACTTCTATATGTTTATTTTCATCTTTTAATGATCCATCTTCATTGCATAGCTTCTTATAAGCTTGTTCAATCTCTGAATCACCTATTTCTGCAATCTTGTAGTGTATAAATGCTTGAATGACCTCGACAAGCAAAACCCTAGCTGGTATTCATGAGAATGCTCCAACATCGTTGGGTTGTGAGGAAACCTCATTTTAAATCTTGTAGTGTGGTTCTTCACATGCCAAATTCTTGATGAGCTTGAACTGATCCTTCTTGGTGTTCTTCAATTTCACCGTTGTTGATTTTGTAGCCATTTTTAGATTTAGGGCTTTCTATGAAATATGTGAAATAGAGTTGTCAGTTGTCGTAGAACTTACTGTATACACAAGTTGTTGTTTCTGATCTTCTTTGGAGTGTTGGTGATTGAGTTGTGGTCGCTCTGTGATCCTGTTTCTTTCTGCTCAAAAATTTCTCTTGTCACTCTGCTCTGGTCATGGTAAACAATGAGTCCTTACCGTCACCCTTTTATAGTCATTTGACCTAAAAAGTCTATCATTAATGGTTACCAACTCCTCGGTGTGTGAAGAAGGAGTTTGTCGGTTAAGACTTCAACTTCCCTTCAGTTGCAACATGACATTCTGGGGTGGTCATTATACCTCTTGTTTTTACCGACGGGTTTTGGTGTTGCAAGCAACTTGTTCACTTTGCTCGGTTACCGACAAGGCTCAGTTTACACTAGAAATTTGCTTTTAACTGATGCTTCTCGGTAAATATAGGTAGTCTAAACTTTGAGTGAGTACCGATGAATTTAGGTATGTATGCTTGATAGCATAGATATCATAGATTTTAACAAGTAATACCCTAATGTATCTTTACTTATGTTGATTTGGCATTTTATCAACATATTATGGAATTGATGTAAAATAATAACTTGCGGTAATGCAGTTCCATACTTACTTGTTCTACTTAGGTGGGGTTGGTGATGTCACCAGATCCATTAGATGGGGTGTCACCATTTGCATTTCTTGGTCCAGCTTCATCATTGTTTGAATATTTTCTCCACATTTTTTCTCTTTCCCTCCGGATGTCTTCAATGGTATTTCCATTGGGATATGTGTTGGTCTCTATCATTCAGTCTCTGCAGCCTTTCTTGAGATGACCAACTTTATGACAGTGTAAGCATGCCATTCTGAGGTTAGTCCACCCTATAGACTTTCTAGTCCACTATCTCAGATAGTTTGTAGCAATGTGACCAAATCTGCCACATGCTGTACAATTTTTCCAAGTGTTGTAATCCCATACATACTTGTTACCGACTCTTTTCAGTTAATAGGGAGTTTCTTGACCTTTTGACTTCCATGCTTTCCTTTTCTTTTTCTAGCATTCAAGAGTTGTGTGCCCATTAATTTTGCAATTAGGATAGTATTTGTCCATGTAGGTTTCCTTCTTTGGTTGTTTCATCTCAGACTTACATTCATATGCTTTATGTCCTTTCTTGTTACATTTATAACAAAATTCTATGAATGAAGATGTAGATTTAGGATTACCTTTCATTTTGCCTTTGCATACATTTGATGTGTGGCCTTACTTTCCATATTGATTTCATGTCATATTTCTTGGTCTTTGATTTGTATAGACATTCTTTAGATCAGTCGGATTTGATGATTCTCCATTCTCGGTAAAACCTAGATAGGTGTTGTTGTGGAGTCTTCATTGTCCTTCAAGAAAATCATCCATTCTTTTATTGCTTTCTTCAGCTTTCTTGATAATTTCATTATGCTACTGCTGAATTCTTATTTCATGTTTCAAATTTTCATTCTCATCCCTTAGCTCACCAAGAGCTTCTATTCTTTCAATGAGTTCAACATTTATTATGTTTTCCTCTTGAATCACAAGAATAATCTGATTTATAATCTCATGGTGATGTTATGACATTAAGTTTTTCCATTAGTATACTTAAAGTGAAAAACATGATAAAGGTCATTGGTATAGGCATAAATGATAGACAACAAGCATACCTGACAAGATGACAATGTCTATTGTGAAAATCCTAAGTATAGAATTGCCTGACAAACACTGACAAGAGCTCAACCGACGACAAAGCATAAAAGAGATTACTGACGGTACAATTTTCGTGAACATCACCGACAGAGTAGAAAAGGAAGGAACTCAAAAAATAGTACAATTAAGGTACATTGACAAAGAAGAAAACCGACAGACTAACAAGGCAACCTGACCATCAGAACCGACAGTCAGTTAAAGAACCCACAAAAAGTGGATCTGAGTTTCCACGTCAGATAAAACATTGTAATTCTATTTTTAGAGTTTTTATTTGTTTTAAAACTTTACTTGAGGGTCAATCAAGCATATTGTAAAGGTTTTAAAGCATCCTAATGGATCTAAAACATAACTAACTAAAGATCAAGGTCAAGTTGTAAACCTTGGATCTAGAGTTAATTTGAAAAGTGTGAATCAAGAATAGACCAAGAAACAAGTATAAATAGAGGTTCAATCATTTGTAATAAGAGACATGAAGTAACTTGGATAAATGATTGTAGCCATGGAGAGAATCTAAGCAGCAGAAGAGAATTCATGAAAAATTTAGAAATAGATTATATCAGTTATTAAGAATACAGACAAGGCTACCGACGAGCAGAGACACGGTATTATTCAAATCACTCAAGGTGATTACATATACATTGTAAGCTTTACAGGATCTGTTATTAGCAAGCAGAGATTGCATATACCATCAGATCAACATTTATATTGTAGTTGCATTCTAAAAAGTGCATCACATCTAAAATCCTTTTTTAGAAGGTGGACTTAACAGTTCTTTGATAAATCTCTTAATAGAGTGCACACCTAACGGTGTTTCTAAAGCTTCAAACGAAGTAGATCCTAACAGGTTGCCACTCTAATACTCCTAATAGGGTAGATCATCATAAGTGATCAAATTGTAAGCCTTAACCAACTCCCTTCTTATTTGCAGATAGTGAATTTTTGTGGGTAGACATCCCAACCACAGTTTTTACTTCCTAACAAGAGTTTTCTACGATATCATATCATGTGTTATGTGTTATTTATTTTCATGTATGTTTCTTGAATGTTTACACATGCAAAGAACTTATATTATGATTTCACATACATAAATAAAGATGAACAAATATATAGGAATATACAAATATGATGACACAAAGGTTAATGGTCCAACCACATAAAAAATTTTAGAGGTACTGATTCACCCCTCCCTTCTCAGTACATCATTCCAATAATTCCAACAATTGGTATCGGAGCTAGGTCTCTTTCTTGAAAAGCTTAAAGACTTAAGAGAAAAGATCAACACAATGGAAAAGTACAGACTAGACAAGACTATTGAGAATGACCAGTTACAAATTCAGATTTACTATGAGCAGTATAAAGAGGTGAGAGTAAGCATGAGAAATTTTCTTGATGAAAGAAAGATTATGGAAACTAGGCTTAATGAAAAAGATTATCAAGAAAAGGAGATTCCAGATTATTTCAACTCAACTGAATCATCAACAAGCAAAGCATTAGACACATCAGTAGAAGAGATCACAAGTCTACAAGAAGTCAATCTACATCTGACAGAGAAAATCAAAATGTTGCAAATTGGTCAAGAGACCCAAATGTTAAAAATCATTGATGTCATGAATGATTCAAGAAAAGATGAATTAGGAAGAACATTGCCTATTGATGATAGGAGGAAAATTACAAAGAAGCTACAAGATAAAGAATTTGAAATTCAAAGACTTACTAATCATCACCATGAGATTACCAATGAGATTATTCTTATGAGTCAAGAGGAAAATAGATTAAATATTGAACTCATTGAAAGAATATAGATCATCGGTGAGCTAAGGGAAGAGAATGAGAAGCTAAAGCATGAAGTCAAGATTCAAAATCAGCACAATGAATTAATCAAGAAAGCTGAAGCTAGCAATAAAAGAATGGATGATTTCCTTGACGGACAAAAAAGAGTCAACAACTACACAAGAATAGGGTACACCAACAATGGAGAATCATCTAATCAATCAGATCAAAGGAATGTTTATGCAAGTCCAAGAACCAAGAAGCTGTCATGCAATCACTTTGGAAAACCAGGCCACACCTCAAACATTTGTAGAAACAACATGAAAGGTATTCCTCAATCACAATCTACTTCCATTGGTAATTGTTATAAATGTCACAAGAAAGGACACAAGGCATTTCAATGCAGATCCAAGGTGATAAATCCAAAGAAGGAAACCTACATGGACAAATACTGTCCTACCTACAAAATAAATGGACATATACATCATGAGTGATGGAAAAAGAACAAGAAAGCATGGACACCAAAAGAACTTGATAATGGCTACAAACCAACAAGAGTTGGTAACTCATATGTTTGGGACTATAACACATGGGTAAATTGAATAGCATGTGGAAGGTTTGGTCATATATCTACCAACTATATGAGAAAATGGACTAGAAGACCAAGAGGATGGTTCAATCTAGGTATGGCATGTTTACATTATCATAAGGTTGGACATGTGATAAAATATTGCAAAGACTGACTGACAGAAACAAGAACTTATCCCAATGGAAACACCATTTATGACATCAAGAAGATGAGAAACAAGATGTGAGTAAAAAATAAAAACACTGAAGGTGCTAGAACAAGCAATGCAAATGATGACGCCCCATCCAATGGATCTGGTGGCATCACCATTTCCAACTAAGTTGCACAAGTAAGTATGGAACTGGATTATGATAAGTTATATTATGCATCGGCTCCATTACATATTGATCATATAGACAAATTATAATTATTAAAGATGCACTATATTGTTACTTGTAATATCATTGAAAAACAACCATTGGTTAATGGGTACAAATTAGCATTGGTGAACACACACAGAAAAGTTAACACTACTTATCAAAATGTATCGGTCATTACACAAAATCCAAGTCCCTAAGTGTAACTGACAAACATCAGTGAT
Organism: Thuja plicata; assembly: GCA_018584345.1. NCBI lineage: Eukaryota > Viridiplantae > Streptophyta > Pinopsida > Cupressales > Cupressaceae > Thuja > Thuja plicata. The sequence goes on along the minus strand of MU227823.1, from coordinate 899,486 downwards.
CCTTGAGCCGATAGAAGTTGTCATTGCCATTTTACCGATAATCATCAGTGAAATCACCAAAGCTGCTAGCAACCCTCACACTTTGCGCCTACACCAAAGATGTTATTTATGCCTCAACCAATGAACTCAGTCTTTGTATACCAATGAGTTGTTGGGTATTAATGACAAATTAGGGCACAAAAGTTATAAAAGTGTGAAAAAAGAACTCATATTGTACCTACAATTTTCAAGAAACCAAGCAAAGCTAAGCATAGCGATTGAAGAGCAGATTAAAGTGCAACCTCAACAAGATTTTAACACAACTCAAAGGATTCATAAGCGATCATGGAGATTCAGTAAGTACCTACATTCACTAAATGCACTGTTTAAAGTTATGAAAAGCCCTAAATTTCTAAAAATGATGACATCTACTTCAAGAATTGAAAAATTAAAAGAAGATAATAAGAAAATGATCAATCTTATCAGCAACAACACTTGTGTTGAACCTAAATACAAGTTGCACCCATAAATTGTATCACAACCTTATGATTCTAGAGCATTCTCTAGAATCCCACCTAGGGTTTTTTCGGTAGAGGACGTAAGGTCCTATATTCAATGCAAGATCTCAGAATTAGGAGATCTAGACCTAGACAATGCCTATACAACACTATGTGATGAAGCTAGAAACCTGAAAGAACAACACAAGCATCTGGAAGTGAAAGGTCTCACAAATGCATTACACTTTCCAAGGGTTTTTAAAATCAAATGGATACGAATAGTTCTCAGAAGAATGCATAACCAGACATTATGGCTTAATGAGCCAAACTGAATAACAAAAGATGTTATTCATGTGGTTACTAGATATCCCACAACCAACAAGTCACAAGATCACAAGCACCCATCCTTGAAGGAAGTGGAAAAGCTAACTGGTGCAAAATCAGATAAGAGAGGTCTCAAAGTCAGCACAATCACTGACAAGGAACTCAAGTTTGGTACATGTGTTGTAGGATACAAAATATTCTAGGCCAGCAGAATGAACAGTATAGCAAGCACTGCTATGAGCATAGCCTACAAGATCATAAAAATGGGAAAGAAGATGGATCTTGTAGAGATTTTGTTGAATCAACTTGAGGAGAACATGAACACCATAAGATCTTCAAGGACAAACAGTTGTAAGTTTGGTTCCCTCATTATGTGCATATTCTTTTACTTTCAAGTATACTTTCCTTCCATAGGAAAATTAGTATGGGACACTAGCGAACCGGTTGCCATACAGATATGTGAGCATATAGAGTCATTAGGAATAGATTTTGATGACCTAATGAATGAGTATTTCAAATAATTTAAAGAAAAGATGCAAGCTAGAACAAGGATACCTGAGAGATTTATATAACAACTCAAAGAGGACATATATTTTATGGTAGATACTGATTTTACCCATATCAAACCAATAGTACCTAGAAAATATTGGCTATCACCATTACAATATGAAATCAAATTAGGACAAGCTACTAAGTGCATCAAGGCACTATTGAATGAACCAGTGGACAAAAAGAAACCAAGATTTGGCACTTATGAAGAAGCCAAACCAACGATCAAGACAAATCTTGTTGTCAAGAAAATTGTAAACAAGAAGAATAAGATAATAAAAGACTTAACCAAGAAATTTGCAGTTACTATAGAAGGTGAAGAGGAAATAGAAAGAAAGAAGGAAAAAACCAAGGGCCAGTCACCTATCGATGAAGATATAGAAAAGAATGAATCAGAGGGTACACAGTCAGATTCACCACCTCCTCCTCCACCTAAGAGATCAAGAACAACTGTCGCTTCAAGGACAAGAAGCAAAACTACAAAGGAAGCAACTCCTTCACCACTGAAGAAAGGAAAAGTGAGAACCTATAAGAGGAAACCAGTCTCACCAAAAGAAAAATAGACCAAAAGGAGGAAGTACAAGAACTAGAGAAGATCTAGAAGACTCAGTTATGGACGAAGCTGATATAGATGTGCAAAAAGGGAAAGAACCCTTGATTCCAAAAATAATTGATGAAATATGTAAGAACATCTCAGAATCACCATCTATTTATGATCCTAACATTAGGAAATGGTTGAAGTTTGATCCAGAGGATCAAATTTTTTTTGAAGAAGCTATATTAGCTAAAATGTGCAAACACCATTATGTTCCACTACAATTCTCAGAATATGACATTCCCAAGGAACTATCAGTGAGATTGTCTGCAAGATGGACATTTGCACTGCATCAGGAAAAAGAGATAACAGAAAGAGTACTTGTTACTCTTATGCCTTCTGATTCAAAGAAGGAAGAAATAAAAGAATTGATGAATAATTATGAAAAGGATTTCTCTCCCAAAATGAGATCATAAATATTTCTCAAGGGGAAGCTAATTGAGCTAGATCAAGAAAGCATTAAAAGGTGGTGCAAGATACTTAACAAACTCATTAAGGAAGCTATCCCGGGGAAGGAACACATCATCAGGATGCAAAAGATGACTCATTAGTGGAATTAGACAAAGAAGAGAGTGAGGCAACTAGCAATTAGAATACTAAAGTTGCAGATGAGGTATAGCTTGACACTACTCTTGACAAAACTCAGAGTGAAGAAATTCAAATTCCACCAAGTCCAATTCATATTAACTTGAGTAATGAAGAAGAGGTTACCAAAGAAGAATTGACAATAAAAGGTAACATAAGTGAAGATATCAATGATGAAACATGGTTGGATAACATCATCAATGACACTACAAGAAAATACCCTACAGAAGAGGTGCAAAAAGATGAAGATGCCAATGTTGCATAGGGTAATACCGATGGATAGGATAGACCTACTAGCACTACAGAGGTCAATACACTGACTGACATGAAATTTTTGATATAAGCTATTGATATTGAATCAAGTCAAGAGAAATCATCTAAGAAATATGATGATATACCCAAGGACACAGGTAATGATGAAAATAAAGATGCATCAAACACTCAAAAAGATACAAATACAAAGATGAAGGATGCAACTGACACTCAACAAAAGGTGTCTATTGAAAAAGACAAAGGAGAAGATACTAAAACAGATGAAACATTGAGAAAGGATGAAGAGAAAGAAAAGAGTGAAGAAGTTAAGCAAGATGAGAGCATGAAAGAAAAGGAAGATAAATCTGTTGATACACCCAAGGCCAATGAAGAGATGTCTTCACAAAACCAACTGGTGGACTCTGAATAGAAGCAACAAGATGCTTCATCTTCATGACCCTCACCAACAAAATCAATCCATTCTCAAGATCTACAAATGGTAGTACACCAATCTATCTCCCAGCTAAAGAAGAAGAAAGTTATGAAGAAAGACATCTTGGCTGTAACACTTGATGAGGTAATTGAAATACCCAGGTAGGATGCATCTACTTTAGATACTGAAGCACTTCAAAATTTTGGAGTGATGTGTAAAAGAAAAGAAATACAAGAGAAAATGAAAGAGGCACATGGGGAGGCCCAAGAACTTGATAAAGATAGGGACATACTACATCAACTTATTCTGGATATCAAAGTTGAAAATGACATATCAACCATGGAACAAATTGCGGTTCTTACCGATGCCATCACCAATCAAAATATAGATGAAAAGAAGGTAATAGAAGAACGGGAAAAGATGAAATATCAACACAAATTGGTTGAAAAGATCAGCCAAGAAGTGGAAGAGAATAAGGTAAATCTCTCTGAATTAGCAAGTCAATTACAACCTGTGATTGTTGAAGTTGTTACCTTAGTTCAGAAATTGTGCACACTTGAGAATTTCATGAAGGAGAATAGTGAAAAGTTGTCCCAGCTAGATTCAGATATGACAGTGAGTGTACAAAGTTTAACCTATGATCCAAACACTATAAAAATGCATCTTGACAAGATCTGAGAGGTAAACCAATTAAGACAAGCGATATGGGATGCAGAGACCCAGTTTAGAAATGAGGTTACCAAGATCTAGGCTCACATATTTCCAAACCTCACCACACTGCAAAAACACATTACATATGCAAGAAATCTGATAGCCACCCCAGAGATGTCTATGGTAGACAACATCTACAATATGCATGTAAGGATATCACTTGAGCACATGGCTCTTGAAAATTTTAAGGAGAAATGGGAGAAGATGATGGAGGAAATCAAAGCCTCACACTCTCACATTTTTGACAAGTTGTAAGTACCTTTTCCCTCATTATCAAAAAAGGAGGAATGTATAGTACATATGTACAATATACTACTTTAGAAGAAATGACATAAGGATATGTATAATGTATGTACATCAAGGATAGATATATACAATATATCAGAAAAAGGAGAAGTCAATTATATGTATATAAACTTACACTTACCAGCATATGCATAGGGGGAGTCATTTCATGACTAAGGAAGAAGTATACATAGGTGTACATACTAATAAACTAAGTATGTTGCACATATCAATTTTTGATACTAATATCAAAGGGGGAGATTGATGACATTAAGTTTTTCCATTAGTATACTTAAAGTGAAAACCATGATAAAGTTCATCAGCATAGGCATAACCGATGGACAACAAGCATACCCCACAAGATGACAATGTCTATCATGAAAATGCTAAGTATAGAATTTCCTGACGAGCACAAACAAGAGTTCAACCGATGACAAAGCATAAAGGAGATTACTGATGGTATAGTTTTTGTGAACATCACCGACAAAGAAGAAAAGGTACGAACCTGATGAATAGTTCAAGTAAGGGACACCGATGAAGATGAAAACTAATAGATTGATAGAGCAGCCCGACCATCAAAACAAAAGTCAATTATAGAACCCGCAAAAAGTGGATCTGACTTTCCATGTTAGATAAAACATTGTAATTCTATTTTTAGAGTTTTTATTTGTTTTAAAACTTTACTTGAGGGTCAAGAAAGCATATTGTAAATGTTTTAAAGCATCCTAATTGATCTAAAACATAACTAACTAAAGATCAAGGTCAAGTTGTAAACCTTGGATCTGGAGTTAATTTGAAAAGTGTGAATCAAGAATAGACCAAGAAACTAGTATAAATAGATGTTCAATCAGTTGTAACAAGAGACATGAAACTTAACTTAGATAAATTATTGTAGCCATGGCGAGAATCTAAGTAGCAAAAGAGAATTCATGCAAAGTTCAGAAATAGATTATATCAGTTATCAAGAACATAGACAAGGCTACCAACGAGTAGAGACAAGGTATTATTCAAATCACTCAAGGTGATTACATATACATTGTAGGCTTTATAGGATCTTTTATTAGCAATTAGAGATTGCATATACCATTAGATCAACATTTGTATTGTAGTTTCATTCTAACAAGTGCATCACATCTAAAATCCTTTTGTAGAAGGTGAACTTAATAGTTCTTTGATAAATCTCTTAATAGAGTGCACACCTAACGGTGTTACTAAAGCTTCAAACAAAGTAGATCCTAATAGGTCTCCACTCTAATACTCCTAACAGGGTAGATCATCAGAAGTGATCAAATTGTAAGCCTTAACTGGCTCCCTTCTTATCTGTAGATAGTGAAGTTTTGTAGGTAGACATCCCCACTACATTTTTTACTTCCTAAGAGGATTTTTCTGTGATATCATATCATGTGTTATGTGTTATTTATTTTCATGTATGTTTCTTGAATGTTTACAAATGCAAAGAACTTATATTATGATTTCACATACATAAAGAAAGATGAAGAGATAGATAGGAATATACAAATTTGATGACACAAAGGTTAATGGGCCAACCACAGAAATTTTTTTAGAGGTACCGATTCACCCCTCCCCTCTCAGTACATCATTCTAATAATTCCAACATGATGCTCTATAAGTCTTTGTATTTCAGACTCTTTTTCTTGTAGCTTTTCTGTAATATTTCTTCAATCATCAATAGATAGTTTTCTTTCTTTCTCAGCTTGTCTAGCATTGTTCATGACATCAGTCATTCTTACCATCTGTGTCTCTTGACCAATTTGCAGAGATTTAACTTGTCCAGCTAGATGTTGATTGATTTTAGTTAGGTTTGTGATGCTTTCTTCTGATGTGTCTGATGCTTTGATTGTAGTTGATCCTGAAGATCAAAGAAGTCTTGTATCTCTTCCTCAATATAATCTATCTCATTATAGTGATATGCCATAATTTTTCTTTCTTCTAATAGCTGTCTCATATTGATTTTAGCTTCTTTATACTGTTCATAGAACATCTGATTTTCTAGCTTCTTATTTTCAATATTCTTGTTGAGTTTATACTTGTCCATTGTATGATCTTTTCTCTTAAGCCTTTAATATTTTTCAAAGAAGAGACTTAGCTCTAATACCAATTGTTGGAATTAATGGGAAGTGTGTACTGAGAGGGGATGGGTGAACCAGTACCTCTGAAACTTTTATATCTTGTAATCAATTAACCTTACTATAATCAATTGTATATCCATTCATCTAATCTATATTATCCTTATGTGAGTTATATCAATTCATTAACCTAACATACATGTGAACATTCATAGAAACATGTAAGGAAACCCAGGTGCAGAAACAACTTCCTACACTAATCTCTAAAGGAAAGTATTGTGCAAATTCTTTTAAATACTTACAATTTCAGATTCGTTAACTACTTTAACAATGATATTGCAACCATATACCATGCATACAGAAAATAGAGAATGACACAATGATTTACCCTGGGGAAAACCTTTCGGTAAAAAACCCCAACACTCCAAAACCTGCACAATCTATTATCTTCAACACAATGGTTACAACACACTTGCAATGCAAGTTCTTTCAGGAGCCAATCGACACACAAAAAAAAAAACAGTAGCACTAGATCATACCAACAATACACTCTTTTCCTATATCTATCTACAACCCTAAAAAATTCTCATATCATGCACTTTCCTTTTTAGGGCAACTTCCAAAGATAGCCGTATTAAGGTTTTACCATTCTCTGAGAAAATAGGAACCCTAAAATTTATGATTGTGGAAGAGTATATAGTACTCAACTTTATCAGTTGCCACATGTCATTGCATGTCTTCACCCATCATTGAATCTTCTATAAATAGCTCTTACATGTCATAGGAATCCATCATAACCATTTCAACCATGATCTCCTTACACATAATTCAAGATGCTGACACATCAAGTTGAGTGACACATCAACATGCCAACTAGACATGTACACTCACACTTAATTACATTATTTGAAATAAATACATTTTACAAAATAAATAATAAGAATAGGAATTATCCAAGGTTGAGACACCTTATTCCTAACATTCTCCCACTTGTTTAACACCTTGTAAGAGAAATAGGAACATAACAGGAACTAACTGCTATAGGCCAAAAGGCCCATAGACTCCGAACACCATCTAAACTTCATAGTGCCCACTGGTTTTGTTAATGCATCTACAACATTCTTCACAATATCTACCTTCTCCAAATTTACCTTTCCATCTTCCACCATATCTCTCACAAAGTGAAACTACACATCAATGTGCTTCGTTCTGGCATGGAAAGTTGGATTCTTCGTAAGGCAAATAGCAGTCTAACTGTCACACCAAATAGTAATCTACTCTACATCAACACCAACATCAGAACACAATATCCTAAGCCAAATGGCTTCCTTACAAGCATGAGTAGTAGCCATGTACTCAAATTTTGTAGTGGTCAAAGAAACCACAGGTTGTCGCTTACTCATCCAACTGATGGCACCACCAAACATAGTGAACACATACGCACTGGTGGATCTCTTGCTATTAATATCACCTACCCAATCTGAATCCACAAGCCCACAAATCCAAAATGAATGTGGAGATCAAGAAGAGTTTCCATGGTAACATATGGAGTAATCTGATGTACCCCTCAAATATCTGAATACTCGCATAACTGCATCTCAATGTACCCATCTAGGGTTATCCATAAATTGACTCAGGACTCCCACTTCTTGGGAAATGTCTGGTTTAGTATAGACCATACCATACATAAGACTGCCAACTACACTAACATAAGGTACTCTACTAATGTCCTCCACCTCACTAGGAGATTTTGGACAATCATCTATAGATAACTTTGTTCCCACTGAAACAAGAAAACATAGCGGTCTACAATCTTCCATGGTGAACCTGTCCAACATAGACTTCACATTCTTACTCTGACTCAACCAAAGTTTTCTGTTAAACCTGTCTCTACTGATTTCCATACCCAAGATGTACCTTTCTGCCCCAAGATCTTTCATCTCAAACTGTGCTGACAACTGATATTTAAAATCATAAATCATACCCTTACCCTTCCCAAACAACAACATATCATCAACATATAATCCAGCAATAAGAAGGCGATCATTTTCAACTCTGAAATAAATACAATGATCTTATTTTGATCTTACAAATCCAATTGACAACACAAAGGCATAAAAATTAAGGTACCACATCCTAGGAGATTGCTTCAAACCATATAGAGATTTCTTTAATCTGAAAAATAAAGATTCTTTACCTTTAACAATGTAGTGCTTAGGCTGTGACATATAAATCTCTTCCTCCAAATCACCATGAAGGAAATTTGTCTTCACATCCATCTGTTCTATCTCTAAATCATATAATGTAGCAAGAGATAACAGAAATCTAATGGATGTCAACTTTGCAACAAGAGAGAATATTTCACCATAATCTATTCCCTCTACCTGTGAATACCCCTTTGCAACCAATCTAGCTTTGTACCTTTCAACACTGCCATCTGCACAGAATTTCTTCTTGAACACCCATTTACAGCCAATAGATTTTATCCCTTTAGGCAAAGGTACAAGGTCCCAAGTTTTTTTTTCCTCTAATGAAGTCATCTCATCATCCATAGCCTCAATCTAGGAACCTGCATCTTCCATGCCCAAATCCTCTTTCAAAGATCTAGGCTCATCAGTGTTAGTAATCAAAGCAAAAGCACAACTGGAATCTAAGATAGAATAACCAAGCCTTTCTGGTTGCTTTCTTTCTTTCATGGATCTCCTCAAGGGCTGAGGTTGAGGTTGTTCTTCCTCTTCTTCCAAACTATCAAAGTTGCTAGAGCTCTCCTCATTATTATACCCAACATGGTCTCTTTGTTCAGTCTTCTCAGGGGTAGGAGGAAACTGAACAACATCTTTTTCCTTTTCTTTTTCATCTGGTTGTAGCACAATAGGAGAAGATGTTAGCTCTTCGAAAATAACATTTCTACTATGCAACACCTTACTAGTCACAGGATCCCAAAGCTTGTATCCTTTCACACCAACACTGTATCTGATGAAAATACATTTGACATCTTTTTTTTCCAACTTAGATCTTTTCTCTTTTGGAACATGTTCATAAGCTTCACAACCAAAAATAGGAAGATGTCTAATTGAAGGCTTCTTACTAGACCACACCACCATGGGTGTCTTACCGACAAGAGCTGATGTAGGAGATCTGTTAAATAGATAGCAAGGAGTGGCCATAGCTTTGGCCTAAAACCTTTGTTCTAAACTAGCTCCATTAAGCATACTTCTAGCCTTCTCCATCAGTGTCTTGTTCATTCTCTCTGCAACTCCATTTTGCTACGGGGTGTAAGGAGTTGTCTTATTTCTCTCAATTCTTTGTTCTTTATAGAACTATTCAAACTCTATGGAACAAAACTCACCACCATTATCAGTTCTCACACACCTGATTCTTTTACCAGTCTGATTCTCCACAAGAGCCTTAAATTCATTGAACCAACTGAAAACCTGTGTCTTACTTTTCAGGAAATATATCCAAGTCCTTCTACTATAATCATCTATAAAAGATACAAAATATACAAAAATGGAGATGGAAGGAACTTTTAAAGGACCAAATACATTAGAATGAATAAGATCTAAACGTCCAGAAGACTTGTCAGAACTGGAGTAGAACTGAACATGATTTTTCTTACCATAAACACAGTGTTCATAGAAATCAAATTTCAGATTATAATCATTTAGCCCCTTGATGATATTTTTATTTTTAAAGGTCCTAAGACCCTTCTCACTAATGTGACCAAATCTCATGTGCCACAACATTGTCTTTTCTGTAGGAAGCTTGCCTTCCAAAGTGTTTGCACCCTTAGGTACACAAACTGCACTGCCATCGGAACCCATTTCCACAGTCTTCTTTACTGGTCATTCAGATGGTGGGGATGAAGTGATAGCCGCTCTCTTATTTGAAACAAAAGAACTATTGCACTGAGAAATGCATGCATCAAGATGAAACAAAGTATCTCTCCTAGTACCTTTAGCGAGCACCACAGAACCTCTCATCATCTTGCATCCATCTTTCGAAAAGACAACTTGCACACCTACATCATTCAACATACTTATAGATAATAGGTTTCATGCCAAACCTGGAATGTGCATAACGCTATTGATTCCCTTTAGTCGTCCATCAAGAAATCTGATAGTGACCCTTCCACGTCCAACTATCTTTAGGTGATAATCATCACCCAAGTACACCTTTCCACCATCAAACTCTTCATATTTTGAGAACCATTTTTGATGAAAGGTCATCTGAAAAGAAGCACCTGAGTCTACCAACCACACATCATCAGATGCATGGGCTACCAAAGCTGCAATAAAAGAATCTCCATCTTCTTGAGATTTTTCAGAAGCTGAATTTGAGCCTTTCTTCTTCTTCTTTGGTTCTTTGCAGTCCCTCTAAAAGTTCCCATATTTATCATAGTTCCAACATGTCACCTTGGACTTTCCAGGAGTCTTAGAACTCCCACAGGATTTGGATCTACCCTTCTTTTACTTATTTTCATTCTTCTTTCCTTTGTCATTGGATCTCCCACGAACAGCAAGGGCTTCCTTAGATGAATCCAAAGTCTTTCTTTTCATCTCCTCAGATAGTAGTGAAGACACCACATCATCCATATGAAATGTGACTATAGTACTTCTGAGAGCCATCACAAGATGGTCCCACAAATCTGGCAAGGAACAAAGCAGGGTCATACATCGATCCTCCTCCTCGATCTTGGAACTAGATGATGCTAACTATGCAATCAATAAATTAAATGCATTGAGATGATCAGTTACGGATCCACCTTCCTCCATTCTTAAAGAATACAACTTCTTTCTCAGGAGCAACTTATTCACTAGAGATTTGTCCTAATACACAAACCCAAGCCGTTTCCACAAAGAATTTTCAATAGTCTCATCAAGAACATTCAAAAGAATGACATCTGCTAGATAGAGTCTAATGAGACCCTTAGCCTTTCGATCCTTGATGAGACCCTTCCCAATCCACTTGAGATATCACTGTAGGTCTCACATCAAGAGAAGTAGCCTCCCATAGATCACGATCTTCAAGCATGTCTTCCTTCTTGAGTTTCCATAACTCGAAATTAGTGCCATTAAATTTCTCCACCCCCATTCTACTGTATGAGGAACCTACCATCTCAATCTACAAATAAGATTCAGAATTCTCTACACTAAAAACTCCCACTCAACTTGAGATTAGCTCAAAAAACCCTACCCAACAACTAGGATCAAAATTTGATTAGGCTCTGATACCACTTGTAAGGAAACTCAGGTGTAGAAATAGCTTCCTACACTAATCTCTAAAGGAAATTATTGTGCAAATTCTTTTAAATCCTTACAATTTTAGATTCATTAATTACTTTAACAATTATATTGTAGCCATATACTATGTATACAAAAAATAGAGAATGACACAATGATTTACCCTGGGGAAAACCTTTCGGTAAAAAACCCTAGCACTCCGAAACCTGCACAATGTATTATCTTCAACACAACGGTTACAACACACTTGCAATACAATTTCTTTCAGGAGACAATCGACACACAAAAAAGAAACCAGTAGCACCAAATCATACCAACAATATACTCTTTACCTCTATTTTTTTGCAACCCTAAAAAATGCTTATATCATGCGCTTTACTTTTTAGGGCAACTTCCAAAGATAGTTGTATTGTGGAAGAGTGTACAGTACTCAACTTTATTAGTTGCCACATGTCATTGCATGTCTTCACCTGTCATTGAATCTTCTATAAATAGCTCTTACGTGTCATAGGAATCTGTCATAACCATTTCAGCCATGATCTCCTTACACACAATTCAAGATGCTGACACATCAAGTGGAGTGACACATCAACATGCCAACTAGACATGTACACTTACACTTAATTACATTATTTGTAAGAAATACATTTTACAAAACAAATAATAAGAATAGGAATTATCTAAGGTTGAGACACCTTATTTCTAGCAAAACATTCATGAAAGTAATTGACAGATAACACAAGATATGATATTGTAGAAAACTCCTATTAGGAAGTAAAAACTGCGGTGGGGATGACACCCACAAAATCTTCACTATCTTCAAATTGGAAGGGGCCAGTTAAGGCTTACAATTTGATCACTTCTAATGATCTACCTGATTAAGACTATTTGTGGAGACCTATTAAAGTCTACTCAGTTAAGAGCTTTAGTAACACTGTTGAGTGTGCACTTGATTAAGAGATGTGTAGTTGGATTGTTAAATCCACCTTCCTTGAAAGGATTTTTACACTTTCTTCCACTTTTTAGAGTGATAGAAAATTAAAATTTGACCTGGTAAATGCAATATCCTATTGTTGATATAGATCCATTTAATATTACATCAATAATATTATCACCTAATGTGATGGAGTAATAACTATGATTCTTGGTAGCCTTTGTTCTTGGTTTTGATAACCAAATTCACCTTTTGTTGTTCAAGTTCTTTAAAATTTCAATCTGATCAATAGATGTGCTCATGGGATTCATGCATCCTCTCTTCTATATTCATGCATGTATAATGAATGATTGCATCATCTATTTATAAGATGGATTGACATCATCAAGTTTCACAAAAAATAATGTGAACTCTAAGATTAGGTTTACAACTTTACCTTGATCTCGTAGTCTATGTGTTTTAAATCAGTTAGACTGATTAAATCACTTACATTCATGTTTCTTGTCCCTAAAGAAATGGTTTTTAAAATAAATCAAGATTCTATAAGACTGTTTTATCTGACGTGAAAGTCAAATCCTCTTTTTATGGGCTACAATTGACTCTCAATTTCTAACAGTCGGTTATGCTCTAAAGTCAGTTGCCTATCTCTTGGGTTTGTTCTATCAGTTTTCTCTTTAATTGTCTCTCAATTTTCACTATGTCTTGCACGTTGGGTTCCTCTGTCAGGTTCCTTTTTATCCTTCTCACTTTGCATTCTCGGTGTACACACAAAGTTTTGTCGTCGATTCTCTCTATACTTAGTCATCTTCGGTGATCTCTTTTTATCTGATTTTTGGTTTGCTCTTTGTTCTGTCTTTTAGTGTATGCTTACTAAAAGTGTTGTTTACATACTAATGGAAAATTAATTTCATCATTTATTTACCTATTCATTGTTATATATCAAGATTATTTGACAACATTTTCCAAAAAGGTAGAGGATCATTGTGAACACCTAGATTTTTTTAATAAAGCTTTGGAATATGGTGTTTCTCTGAATCCCAGAAAGTGTCAATTTGCACTGACAGAGGGAAAGCTGTTGGGACATATAGTGTCCAAGGATAGTGTGAGGATTGACCTAGAAAGAATGGAAGCTATTCAAAAGGTCACTGCTCTAAAAAATATCAAAGTTGTACATTCTTTCTTGGGAAAGATAAATTTTGTGAGAAGATTTATTGTAAATTTTGATGAGATTGTCAAACAAATGATTAAACTGTTGAAAAAAGATGCAAAGTTTCACTAGAGTGAAGAATCCCAATAATATTTTGAAATAATTAAGAAAGTAGTTCAGGAGGCACCTATCTTGAAGTCACCTGATTACAGTAAGCCTTTCTCATTATTCTCATTTGCATCTTTCCATACAATTTTTGTTGTTTTACTACAAAAATATGTGGAGGGAGGATTGACCTAGAAATAATAGAATCTATTAGAAAGGTCACTACTCTAAAAAATATCAAAGTTGTACATTTTTTCTTGGGAAAGATAAATTTAGTGAGAAGATTTATTATATATTTTGCTGAGATTGTCAAACAAATGATTAAACTGTTGAAAAAAGATGCAAAGTTTCACTGGAGTGAAGAAGCCCAATAAGATTTTGAAATAATTAAGAAAGAAGTTCAGGATGCACCTATCTTGAAGTCACCTAATTACAATAAGTCTTTCTTATTATTATCATTTGCATCTTCCATACAATTGTTGTTGTTTTAGTACAAAAAGATGTGGAGGGATTTGAGCATCCTATTGCATCTTTTAGCAAATCCCTTCAAGTTGTAGAATTGAATTATGAAATGATGGAGAAATAGGCATATGCTTTGGTGAAAGTTGTAAAATCATTCAGACCTTATCTGGTTTGTGCCAAAGTATTAGTATATGTACCTCATTCAGTAGTAAAGGACATCCTTACTCAGTTAGAAGTGACTGGTAAGAGGTGCAAATGGATTAATATAATTCAAGAGTTTAATTTAGAAATCCATATTACCAAATTGGTAAGAGGACAAGGTTTAGAAAAATTGATGACAGAAGAAAATTTGGCTTTGGTGCAAGTAAATAACACAAAGGTACAAGATTCAACAATAACTAGTATTGAAAGACAACCTTTTTATGTTGATATGATGTACTACATAAAGAATTCTAAATGACCTAAGGTTATGAAAGACAATCAGAAAAGGAATCTCTGGTTGCAAGCTCAGAGGTACACCTTAGTACAAGGAGATTTGTATTGGAAAGATAGGAATGGTGTACTATTATTATGTCTAAATCAAAGTCAAGATGAAAAGGTATTAGTTGAAATGCATGTTGGAGTATGTGGAGGATATTTCTCTGCTAAGACCACTGCTCATAAAATCTTGAGGGTTGGTTATTACTAGCCTATCTTATTCAAAGATACTCATGCATTTGTTATAAAATTTGAACCTTGTCAAAGGTTTTCAAATAAGTTGAAATTCTCAGGTGCCCTATTATTAAATCTTGTAAGTGCTGAAGCACCTTTTTCCATATGGGGGATTGACTTTATTAGAGAGTTTTCAGAGAAATGTAGTGGTGGACATAGTTGGATACTTGTTGCTACTGATTATTTTACAAAATGGATAGAAGGAATTCCCACAAAGAAGGTAACTAGTAAAGTGGTCACTCATTTTCTGATGGAAAACATTCTAACCAGATTTGGTGTCCTTGCAAAATTGGTAATGGATAATGCTATGTGCTTAAGATCAGATGAAATTACAGAATTTTGTGATGAGTATGGGATTATGATGTCATATTCTTCCCCATATAACCCTCAAGAAAATGGCCAAGAAGAATTCATCAATAAGATCATATTGATAATCTTGAAGAAGACCTTTGAGAAGAATAAAAGAGCTTGGCACACAAAACTAAAACTTGCTCTATGGGCTAACAGGATAACAGTGAAAAAAGAAATAGGTAAATCAAATTTTGAACTTGTATATGGTATGCAATATAGAATGCCCATGAATAATTTACTTCCATTATATAAGTTTATTTAGGAAGAAGACCTAGATATTTTTGAACCTATGAAAGATAGGATGATGCAGTTAGCAGAACTAGATGAAGATATAAAATATAGTCAAAAAGAGAACATTAAGTTACAACGGAAAATTAAATATATGTTTGATAAGAGAAAAAGGAACAAAAATTTTTACCCTAATGATTTAGTACTCCAATGGAATGTAAGGGCTGAAGACAAAGGGAAGCACAAGAATTTTGAATCATTATGATTAGGTCCCTTTATGATTCATCACAGTTTTGGAAAAGATTCATATATCTTGAAAAATATAGATGGAGAAGAATTTGAATTGCTAGTGCATGGACAATTCTTGAAACCTTTCTTCAGTTAAAATTTGAACTCTATGCATAGTAGTCTTGTATCATATGTATAGGTGTTTTTTCTTCTATAGTGTGTTTTTTCTACATTAGGTTAGTAAGCGTGGTCTACCTCCCAAAGATCTGTGGTTCTTGCTATAAACTTGTATTTAAGCATCCTTAGATAGAGCCACTATTGGTAGTATTTCCAGTTTTGAAACTTGCTATTAAATTTTTTGAGTTCCCAGCCAGACTCCTACATAAATGTCAAAATCTTGTCCAAAGATATTTGTATATCTCTGAAAATAATGATTTTTGAGCGTTAAAATTCAAAGAAGTGTGTAAAACCCTAAGTCATAGGTTAGTTTTCATTTTTATTAAAGACAAACCCCTAGTTCCTCATAATCACTTCTATTTTTCAATTAATTTTTTAGAAAGTTCTGAATCACTTAAGTCATATGTCATTTTTATGTTTTAATGTTAATTCAAGATGTCTCTTTAACATTTAAGAATATTCCATTTTGCTTCGAGACTTAATGAAATACTTTGGTCGCGTTATCTATGTTAGGGATTTTTTTTGCAAGAACCTTTCAAATCAATATGAATGCTTGTTCTTGTATATTTCCAATTTACCATATCCAAGAAAATCCTAATTGATGAGCATTAGATAATGTCCTCCTTTTTTGAGCTCCACAGACTCAGGCAGGTGTTGCCTTTGAATAATTACTGACTTGCAGTATTAGTTATAGTGTATTAGGTCTTTTTACTAGTTTGATGGCTTCCTTTTACTGTATCAATAAATAGAAAACTATGAAAATGAATGTGATTAATCTGATACAGAGCTTAATTATCCAAACTATTATTTTGACAATAGAAAAAAGTAATGTGATAAGGATTCTCATCCTTCTTCCTTTTATAGTTCTCTGAACTTAGGAGGGTTGAGCTATTGATTCGCTCTTGAAGGAATCAACAAACTCAATTGTATACTCTGTGAATACAATTACTTGCAAATATGTGTTTTTTTATTAATGAAATATAATTAATTGATTAATCTTAAATATTGGACGATGAACAATAACTTGCAAAACTATAAACCAATTCCTAATTCTATGGGCAATAGAGTCAATCTCAAATGCAAATCCACAATTAGGTGACTAATAAAAATACATACTGTAACCACCTGAATTCGGTCTGTCGCAACTATAGACCCTATTTTCCCTAAGTGTGATCATATCCTCGATTTATGTCCAAACGACCCTGTTACTGCTTGGCATAATTCTTTTAATCAATTTAATATCCTAGGTGATTTTTATCACTAATTTATATTATCTATTGTAGCCATACAATTCAAATCAATATCGACCAATCAAATCAAATCAAAATCAAACATGGCTATAGTATTTAATTATAAAGGAATTAAATAAATCTCTAAATCAAATATCACTTGCATTTCAACCCATTCCCCTAGCCTATTTAATTTAATTAAAATGGCTATAGTCCTCTAATTATTAAAAAGCAATTAAGTTGTTTTAATAATTAATTCCTATATTTCTAAATGAATTAAATAAGTTTATTTCATTTATTAATATTCCCTTAAACCC
>MU227823.1:847002-868389 GCA_018584345.1 Thuja plicata | reverse complement strand
GGCAATAGATCGATTTTAGTGGGTTTCCTATGTTTTTCATGTTTTTCACTAACCCCATGTTGCTAATATAATGATCTATTGAAGTGTTTGTGTTGATCTGACAGGTACCCAAATACACACACACACATACAACCTAGGTAAAATGCCTTACAAACTATCCGCTCACTCCTACAACTTTGTTATAAGATCTTAATACTAATATGCAGCTTCCTTGGATCATCTGAAATAATTACTCCTTTGAAGGACCTCATAAATGACTGCACAATTACCTTGTAATTGATATATTTAAATACCTTGCAAAATAAATATGTAAAATCTTGAAAAGAGATAAAAGAGACAACACAAGATATAAAATAGAGATTTCAATGTATTTTATTAATGTCTAACTGCTTTAAAATGTATTCAATATACAAAAATATACAGAGGCTCAGACAAAATTTTAGTAGTCTGCCTTGTAATTATATTCCATCATCTTTTAAAAAGTTACAACATGCTCTATATATAGTCTAAAACCATCTTGGAATCCTTAAGAAGTAAGGATACAACAAGCTTCGGATGGTTTAAGACCTAACCCTAAAAACATATAAAAAGACAAAAGACAAGAAGAGACCAACCAGTGGATGGACAAAAATGAAGAATGAAATCTAATTTGATATTGTCTTCTTGTGGTTACTGACACCTTTGTCTGTATGTTTTTAAGATAGCCTCCAATATTTGTAGCGAGACCTAGTGACTGCTATTACAGGCTAATTTACACTAGTCTTTAAGATGACTAACCTCCATGTGCTCAAAGAGTAGGTGCCATGTTTCCTTCTACTCTTCATCAATAATATCAAGCTCAGCAGTGGCAGGATTTTTCTTTTTGGGCTTTGTAAGGACATCCCATATTGTGACATCATCCTCTACTGGCCAATCAAAGCTCTGAATACTCTCCAATTGTGTCTTCTTCCTTTCCCACCTAGCATCTGTAATGGTCTTGACATCTGTTATGAATTTGTTTAAATCTGTTTCTACCTTAAAGGCCTCATCTAAGATCTTATTATATATTTCCATATCCAATTATCCATTGTTAGAAAAATATACCTCTTTATTAGGCAATAAAGTATCAAATTCTAAGCTCCATACTGCTACTGGCTTGATTTGTTTATCCTCTAATCTGATTGATGGTACAAATCTATTTTATTTAGGCCCAAATATATTTATTATTGCCTCAATTTCATTTTCGTTTCTTTGAAAAAGGACAAGGTCACCCCAATTTATTCTATCTCTTCTCCAACTTGGGTTACAATCTCTGACAAATCTTATCTTAATGGTTGCAGTGATGCTAACCTCTCAAATAACCCAGTTCTAACTAACCATGTTGCATAGTAGGGGTTCAAAATTGATACAAAATTATTAACTTCAACTTGTAGGCCTGGCAATTTACCATCAGCACCATATACTATATCCACTTTATCTTTTAATACATCTATCCTATGCTACAAAATTTTCATTAAGGCTCCTAAAACAACATCATTATGCTCTTTAATCCCTTGCTATGTTTCTGCTGCAGCATACCCTGCATCTTTAGTTTGAATCTCAACCTTTGTTCCTTATTTAGGTATAATAGGGGAAGCCTCAAGCATCTCTTGTAATTTTTGAGTTAGGTCTGCAATTATCTTTTCCATTGCACTAATCTTCAATAGACCCAATTCTTTATCCTTGGGAACCAGGCTTGTTTCATCAAATAATTTCTGATATCTTTTAGACATCTGTTCTACCTTTGCCTCATTTAAGTTAGAAAAACTGGTTAATTCCTGAGGGATTTCAAGGTCTCATGGATTGTGTACAGACCATATTATCTTGTCTCCTTCCATCTTCTCTTGAACATTAACCAATGATGGATTTTGATTCTTAGGAGAAAGAGACCGCATCGCAAGGGCTTGAGATTTAGAATCATAGCCACACTCTTATTATCTCTCCTATTTGGATCTCTGTAGAAATTTTGACATTAGACTGCCTTCTGATCTGATCTATAGTAAAATTTGAAGCTAAGTGCCATCATTCTAATAGGATCATCCCACTGGACTTCACAAGTTTCCTGGCTTCATCAAGATTCAAATTCTCATACTCTAGATCATATGCTTGGACGGATTTTAATGCTTCACTTATAATAGCCTCTCCTCCTTGTGATTTCAATTGTGCTACAAATTTCTCTTTCTTATCCCATATAAGGAAGTCCTTGAACTCCCTAGTCTTGATGAACTCATCATCCTTTAGGAACTCCTCTTATTGTAGTTCCCTTTCATCTTGACATAGTATAAGGGGCATCTCTACATTGTCATCAGTATCCTCTCTCTTTTTCTTGACCTCTCTTATAAACTTTCTTAGTTGATTATCATAAGCACTAGTCCCTATGAATAGGGAACCAATTCTATCCTATTTCTTCTTAAGTGTTTTAGCTATAGAGGGCTCCCCTACTTCCACTCTTTTCTTCTTTTGTGGGGGCTCTACATCCACCTCAGCCTTATGTCCTCTTGTCAAATCAATTATATTTTCATCATTATGAGTTTGCTAATCTTTGGGTGGTGGGATATGGATGGAGTAGCTACTACTGTACTCTAAGGATGATTGTTTATTGGGACCTCTATCCTTATCATCAATTTGATCTTCAATCTGATTACTAAGCAAGCCATGTGATTCTATCATCTTCTCTAATCTGTGCAAATAGGGCATGCCTGGGAAAAATCCACCAAATGGGATCCATTTCCTCTTTAATTACTACTTTAAATCCATTAAATCGTGATACTTTGATAATATTTCCACAATGACATCCTCTTCAAGGATGTTTCTAATTAAATCTTCTTCTTCATAGGGTTGATGCCTCTTGGTAATCAGAATGGTAGGTGTCAATAGTTTCTTGGCACTTTCTATAAGTCCTTCTATGTCAATATATCTGTACAGGGAAACATTCATCATGTAGTGCCTCAACCATCCATTGACAGGGTCATAGGATCTCTTTCCAATTTTAAAATATGAGTCAATTAACTTCCTTTGTGTGAAGGTCCCCTTCCTATGTGTGGCCAAGTGCTCTCTATCTGTTAACATAAGATGCCACAAAAAATCCATTATTGCAATTCTGGGTGGTACTTTATATGGAAAGATATGTGGTGCCTGTGAACAACCATACACTCTGATCAGTGTGAAATTTTAGTGACAATAGAAGTCACCCCAGTTATGATCACCATTCCATTTGTCAAAAAACTGACAAGGTCTCAATAATTGCAGCACCTTTACTAGAAGTGTAGTCATATCTACTCCCAAGTAGCTCAACAATGGGTAAACTAACCAATTCTCAAATGCACAGAACTCGTGCTCCCTAGAGGTGTAGTTCCATACTCTTAACCATAACTACACAGGGTTACTCTGTCCATGATAGAATCTTTTGAGTTTTAAATTAGATTGGTCCATAATATTGAAATTGTAAAACATGATGAGATGCATAAGAAATGAGTACTATAGGAACTTAGGGCTTCCTACCTTGTTTTGAATATCAATGAAACCTTGATGCATTTTGTCAATTACAAACTAGATGTAATCATAGTCAGTGCTTACATAGGGGATCACAACAATAGGATTATCATCAGCATGTCTGATGATACCCTTTCTCTTACATTGTCTACACCTAAGACTTTGCATAGGGCATAGGATATGTATTTCATATAAAATCTAGGTCTTTGTAAAAATATGGTGATGGATTACTTGGAATAGTGGCAATGTAGTTCCTATTTCCCCTTGGTATGTGGGCCTGAATCAATTTAGACACAATACCAACCTCTCTGGTATATTTGGCAGCTAGGACTTTCAAGTTAATCTCTGTGGAACAAGGATTATAGATATCAAAATATTTCATGAATTAAGCTTGATCTAGGGTTACCAAAATAGTGCCATCATCCTTCTTGATGGTCTTTGAGATAGTATCATACCTACTAGCCAACTCTAAAATCAAGTCTACATCAATGAATACATTAGGGACAACTAATTTGCCTAATCCACTGGTCTAGGGGTTTGATATGGGCATAGGCCCATCACTATTTTTATGCAAATAACTAAATAAATGATAACTAGAACAATCTGGTGTCTTGGAATCTCTAATATATGCATAATTATCTCCTAAATATTCATCATTTACCTTTTTTCCCTGATTAGAGCCCTAGAGAAGTTGGATGAATTCTTTTGAATAATTTCTCTTCCCTTTAAGGTCCTCATCATCATGGCTCTTCCCACTGGTAGAGGCAACGCTCACTACTCTGCTCATGTTGTTTGGTATGAATTATCACTAGTCTGTTTTTCTTTTCTTTTTTATTGATACTAAAACAAATATTCTCAAAACCCTCACTTTTAATTGTGAATCAACTCAAATCTTTAGCATTGATAATCACTTTCTGGATTCTGAACTAAAATCTTACCTGCTCACTCTATAGACCTTGATTACTCTATTCTTACTAAAAATGCTAATTACTCATGCATATTCTAAGCTATGGATTCTTGGAAACTGGTAATATAGAATGATAATGGTAATGCCTATTAATGCACCAATCTCCTTCATGAATTTTCAATTCAATCTTTTCTATCTTTACTTCTGTGTGCTGTGAAATTAATTCTTACTCCTAGTCGTGGCATTTCAAAGAGATAGGTGATCAATTTCAAATTGTGACTTTTCGTATAAAAAACTTATCAAATTCAAAAAAGAGATCAAGATTTGATTCTATTGGGTCTTTGAGAACAACTCAACAATATTTTAAAACACGTTGTCATAAATTCTTCATTCCTATTGGCTATCAACTATTAACATGGTGCGGAGAAAACCTCATATATTATCTTGATCTCATCATGGTTTTCTTATGCGACTGCGCAACTATGGGATCTCATTTTTGTGAAGAGTTATCCTCAACTCTAGTTATCTACTGAGACTTAATGACAACCACACGATCATCTTTCAGATCAATGACTACCTCTTAATCGCTATGTGAAATCACTTAACTCTCATTCTCTTTGAGACTCCGTGACTTAGGCTTTAATAAATAATCTTGAAACTTGGGTTTCTCTTAGAGATTACGCGACTGTGTAATCTCTTTGTTAGTTTAGGATTTCCTTTACTCTAAATTTATACCAAGATTATGTGACTATCACATGATCATCTTTTAATCGGATAGCCCATGTGTAATCTCGTTTACTTTATGTACTTTTCCTTTTTCATTTGAGATTTCGTGACTACCGTAGATCTTCTTTTAAATCTAATAGCTCACACATAATCTCATTTTATTTTCACTTGAATACAGTTTACTTCATGAATTAAGCAGTCTCCATGTTGCAAAAGGAAAGTCTTTACCTCGGGTTTGATTTGAGACTTCCCAACTAACTCAAGTCTTCAAAAGATTAGCCACATGTCTCAATCTGAATTATCATCACTGAGTCACTACAATATTTTTTGAATTTTTGACCTTCTAAAGCGACTACATGCCATCCACAAGATCTTCTCTTTTTTTATGGCTCATATCTTCTCGCTGTAAACACACTTAAACATAACTGAACTCTTTTTAACCATAGTTATTATTGTGACATCACGACCCATTGAATCTTTTTGTCACTTTAAGATTTCAATAACTCATGGTTTCTTTCATGATTTAACGCTAGCCACTAGATCCTTTTTAAATTGGACAATAGTTGCGATATCTCTTTATCTTTCATCTATCTGTAACTTTTCATCCTGACTTCACGCTATCCACAAGATCTATCTCTCATCTGACGGTAGTCATTTAATCCCTTTATCTTTATCTTAACCATGGATTTGAAAAGAGATCATGTGACTAAAGGACTTTAACCACCTTCTTGACCTTGGTTTCTTTGCAAGACACTATGACTTTGAAAAATCAAAGTCGCTGATACATTTCTTAACTAAAGATTTTTCATGGAGACTTCGCGACTACCACTGAATTTCACTTTAGATTGACGGTTATCGCTAAATCTCAGATCTTTTGACTTAACTCACATTTCTATTCATGATAACACAACTTCATGAAACTAACCTTAACTCGACTTGTAACTCTTATCACCTTTCAAGACAACACAAATGATTAGACTCAAAGTCGCCAAAGAAATTCTTTAACTCTGGCTTTTCAAACAGATTATCTGCCAACGATAGGATCAAGATCTGCATCTACGGCTCACGTGAAATCTCAAAAGGACTAGAAGAATATTAATTTTTAAGAGACACAACCTAACTTAAATGAAATCATCAAGTCTTGAAAAGTAAAGGAATATTCTAAAATTACAACGACACTACGCGACTTAAGTGAATAATATGAAATACACCACATGACTTAAGTGGCTTCTTTGAAAAAGTAACAACAAAATAGAAACGATTTCAATGAACTAGGGTTTTTCTTGAATATGCATAAAAATTAGACCTAGGGCTTAGGGTTGTGCATTACTACTTGATTTTAGCTTAAAGATCACTATTTGCAGAGGATTTTGACAATAGTAGACAAGATTTTCAACTTTTAGGCATGGATGTGATTGAGAACTTCAAACATTTTCTAGAAAACTGCAAAATTGGAAATACAAACAACAATCCAAATGAGAAAATAATATGCTTTCTATAATAGGGATACTTAACATTGATCATTGATCCAGATCATGATCACGTGGTTTGCAAAAAGTCTTGTTTGAAACCCCATAGTTATAGAATCTTATGGTCACTTTGAGAGCATTTAGTCATGCAATCTCATAAACTAATCAGAGTTGAAACTCGATTGAAGTTTTCATGCAGTCACGTGATTACAAAAGGAAGTAAGAGTTAGGTAAAATCTTATGAGATTTAGCAAGAGCCATTGATTTTCAAGATAATCTAGCGGTGGGAGTGAAGTCTTGAGACAAAATCCTCAGTTAAGAATTCATAAACTGACTTCAAGTTTCTTCAGTCATGGTGTCTCATAGATTTACCAAGGTTAAGAGATGAGTTAAATGCATTCAGTCATGATATCTCTAATGAAATCAAGGGTTAAGTTAAAACATATGAGATATAGCGATTGTCATTAGATGCAAAGTTGATCCTGTGGCCAGCACTTAGTCATGAGATAAAAGTTTAAATGATTAAAAGTTTAAGAGATCTAGCGACTACCATCAGATTAGAAGAAGATCTAAAGGTTGGCATTCAATATTGAAGTAAACCTTGAGTTAGATAATTTATTTAGCAACAACGAGATTCATCTAGTTGAGAGGTCTCAATAATAACTATGGTAAATAAAAGTTAAGTAAAGATCAGTTGAATTTATAGTGAGAATATTTGAACCGTAAAGGAGAAAAGATCTAATGGATGACATGAAATCACTGATAGAAGTCAACAAGTCAAAGAAAGTATAGCTATTTAGTGGTTGTGATTCAAATATGAACATGTGTCTAAGTCATTTAGAGATCTGTGGTCTGCATAAAATCTCAATACAAACCCAGGTCAAGAAATTGATCCCGCAACTTAGAGATATCTTTAGTCACGAAGTCTCAAGATGAATTGTAGTTAAAGACAAAGCTAAGGATATTTTATGCGAATCGTTGGATTAAAATCTGATCCAAGGGTAGTTGTGAAGTCTCAGATCAAATGAATAAACTACAAGATAGATGTGATATTTCACGTGAACCTTCCGATTAAAAGAAGATTTAACGATGATCGCTTAATCTCAAATGAAACTCAAGCTTAGTAATATCTTAAAGAGACTTTGAATTTTCATAGTCATGAAGTCTCTAAAGAAACCAAAGGTTGAAACAAGAGATATTTTAAGCCTTAGTCACGGAATATAAAAAGGAAACATAAGTTAATTGAATTCAATCAGTGACTAAGAGATAACTATTGATCAAAGTTTTGATTGAATGATGAGCATTGAATCTCATAAGAAAACTAGAGTTAAAGTTAACTCTCAGCAACAAGGAGTTCATATAGTCGCGTAGTTGTTGAAGGAAACCACAGTATGAGCAAGATAAAATATAAGGTTTTCTCCTGTTCCATGTTATACATTCATTATCCAATCATAACATAAATATTGTGATAGCATGTCTTAAGATTTGCTGAGTTGTGATAAATGAGCCAATCATATTAGATCTTGAGCCTGTTTCAAATATAATAAGGTTTTAAAAGAAAAAACACTCATTTATAATTGATCACTTGTCAGTTTCAAATAAGATATCACATCACATAGAATTAATAAAAGAAGTGACTGAATTAAAAATTCATGATTTCTAAATAAGATTTGTGCATTGATTTCTCTAAATAAATAAGCATTACCATTGTTCAATTGAGTTTACCAGATTCTTAGATTTTAGAGCGAATCTGCATAAGTGATTAGTACTTTTAAGAGAACAATTTTTTCCAGATTTGTAGAGTAAGGAAAGAGATTTTATTAGTAGTGTTTCATTTCAGAACATAAAATATGAGTAGAGTAGTGAGTGTTGCTTCCACTAGTGGGAAGAGCGGAGATGCTCATGATGACCAAAAGGAAAAAAAGGAACTACTCAGAGGAATTCATATCTCTCCTTCCAGGATCAAATCAAGGAAAGAAGGTAAATGATGAATACCTTGGTGAAAATGTGGCTTAAATTAGAGATGCTAAGACTCTTGAGTGTTCAGGATATCAATTTTTTAATTATTTCCATAAGAATAGTGATGGTCCTGTTCCTGTGTCAAACCCTTGGACGTGAGGGTTAGCAAAATTATTAATTCCTCATTTGTTTGTGGATGTGGATTTGTTATTGCAACTTTCTATTAGATATGATACCATCTCAAAGAATATAAAAAAACATCATGGTAAAATCTTAGTAACTCTTGATAGGGCATCATTCATGAAAGAATTCAATATATACAACCCCTACATTACAAAGATAAACCTAAAATCCTTAGCTTCTAGATATACCAAGGAGGTTTGTATTGTATCCAAATTGATTCAAGCCCATGTGCCAAAAGGAACAAGAAACTACATAGCACCCATCCCTAATGACAATGCACCCTATTTCTACAAGGACCTGACATTTTATATGAACTACATTTCTTATGTCCTCTATAGAGTTTTAGGGGTTGATAATGGAAGAGAAAGAGTATCCTCTGATATATTAATGATAATTTTGGATTTACAAAGTCCCTATGTCAGCACCGATTATGATTACATCAAGGGTTCATGGATTTTAAAAATAAGGAAGGAAGCCCTAAATGTTTACAGTATTCTTTACTCATGTATTTAATTTTGTTCTATAATTTCAATATCATGGACCAGCCAAATCTGAGACCTAAAAGATTCTATCATGGTCAAGCCAAACATGTACAAATTTGGTTAAGGGTATGGAATTATGCATCCAGGGAGAATGAGTTATGTTATTTCCATAACTTATTAGTATATCCCCTATTGAGCATCTTAGGAATCAATATGACTAGGCTACCAATTAAAGTAGTGCAACTTCTGAGGCCCTACAAATTTGTTGATAAGTGGAAAGGAGATCACAACTGGGGATAATTTTATTATCATAAGAATTTCACTTTGATTAGAGCTTATGGTTTCTCCCAACCACCACACATTGTACCATATAGAGTACTACCAAGGATTTTTGTCATGGAATTCATATGGTAGCTCATGTTGACTGACAAGGAGGATTTGGCTCCACACAGAAAAGGAACTTTCACACCTGGGCAATTTATTGTCTCAAGCTTCATAATTGGTAAGAGGCCTATGGTGTAGTAAGCATATGGTTAAGCCACTTTAGGATGAATGTAGCCCTATATAGATATGTGGATATAGAGGGATTTATATCCAGTGTAAAAAGACTCCTAACACCCATTATTTCTAATACTAAGGTGCATGAACAATGTGAGGAGGAAGATCTTATCAGGAAAATCCTAGAAGAGGATGAAATTATACTAAGGACAACAAAGTACCAGGATTTGATGGATTTAGTGCAGAAACTCAAGAAGAAAGGGATCCCTTTTGGAGGTTATTTCCCTAGTTTTCCTTATTTACAAAGATTAGATAAGATGATTGCTTCTTATGGCACACTATGTAGCCAACTAGAAGAACAAATAGAGGATAAGGATAAACATCCTAATAAAAAGTCTTCCTCAGAATATAGTGATAGAAATTACTTAATATACATCCCTCCACCAATGGATCAGCCACCTCAGACTAAGGAAAACATAATTGACCTAACTCAAGGACAAGAGGCTCAGGTAGTGGTTGAACC
The DNA here is from genome assembly GCA_018584345.1 of Thuja plicata. Lineage (NCBI taxonomy): Eukaryota > Viridiplantae > Streptophyta > Pinopsida > Cupressales > Cupressaceae > Thuja > Thuja plicata. The sequence continues at coordinate 858,132 of MU227823.1, read as the reverse complement.
TCCCAAGAAAAAGAAAAAGGTGGAAATAGGGGAGCCTTCTGATGTCAAGGCACAAAAGAGGAAAAAAGATAAAGTGAGTGCACTATTCACTAGGAAAAGAGCCTATGATCATCAATTAAGGAAGGTCATAAGAGAAGGAAAGAAGAAAAGAGAAGACACATATGAAAATGTTGAAATGCCTCTCTTGTTATGTCAAGATGAAAGGGAGCTATAGCAGGAAGAATTCTTGAAAGATGATGAATTCATAAAAATTAAAGATTTCAAGGATTTCTTATTTGGGGAGAAGCAATAACAAGTGAATCCTTATAGGATCTTCAAGAATATGATCCAAAATCAGAGAACATGACCCCAGATGAAGCTAGACAATTAGTAAAGTCTATTGGCATATTAATTGTTGAAGGATGGGACCTGGCTTTAGCCTTCATCATAGATCAAATGAGGAGGCAACCAGATATCAAATTTTCAATAGAGACATAGGTAGGGGAGATGATTAAAGTATGTGGATATAATGCACAATCCCAAACCCTAGAAATGTGGGCTCTAGCACCCAAAACCCAAAAGCCATCACTAATAAATGTACAAGAGAAGATGGATGGGGAAAAAATTATCTGGTATGTTCACAATACAGGAGATCTAGAAATTCTACAAGCCCTAACTAACTTTTATCATCTCAATAAAGAAAAATTTGAACAAATGTCAAATAGATATCAAAATATATTTGATGAGGAAAGTCTTGTTGTAAAGGATAGAGAATTGGGATTGATAAAGATAAATGCACTAGAGAATCTAGTGGTAGAGCTCAATGCAAAGCTACAAGAGATTCCTGAAGCTGTCCTTGTTGAGCCAAAATAATTTTCAGATGCAATAATACAAATAGAGGATGCAGGGGAGATTGAGAAGGAAATAGAGCAGAGAAATACAGAGTAGAATAATGTGGATTTAGAAGCCTTTTTGTGTATTTTGCAACATAGGATCAACATTTTAAAAGATAAGGCTTATCTTGTACATGGAGCCTACAGAAAATTTTCTAGCTTGTAGATAGAGCTAACCTATTTTGTTTTAATATTGAACCCCTATTTTGGGACTTGGTCAGTTAGGACCAATTTATTTGAGAGATTAGCAGCCCTGCGGCCACTAAGGGTAGATTTACCAGGAATAGTAACACAAGTAGGTGAAGAGATAGAAAAATTGGAGTAACATTCTCCATATTTAAGGGAAAGGAAAATCAGATAGAGGCTAGATTAAAGATGTTTGGATATGATTACAACAAGTTTATTCCGTCAATAAGGTTAGGGGATGATCAAATCAAAGTAGTGGAGATATGGAGAGTATAATTTGATTCATTATTTCCTAGTAAGGAGGTATTTATTTCTGACAACAATGAATTGAATATGGAAAGGTTCAATAGAACCTTAGATAAAGCATTTAAGGTTGAGATAGATTTCAATAAATTTGTGACAGATGTCAAAAGAATAATAGATGCTAGATGGGAGAGGCAAAAGGCACTATAAGAAAGAATTCAGAGTTTTAATTGGCCTTCAAAGGAGGAAGTTGTAGCATGGGATGTTCTCACAAATCCCAAGAAAAATAAAGCAGCAATAATTGACCTCGACATAATGGATGAAGAGTAGGACACTTGACGCTTAATATTTGAGCATAGGGAGGTTATTCATTGAAAATATTAGTGTATGTTAGCCTATAATGTTGGTCACTAAATCTCGCAATAACTATTGGAGGCTACCAATAATATCTTCAGACAAAGGTGCCAGCTATCAAAAGATTTCATGATAAAATTTGATTGTATTCCTATTTTGTCCTTCCACCGCTTGGAGTCTTATTGTATTTTTTCTTCTTCTATATTTTAGGGTTAGGTATAAAACCATATGAAGCTTGTTTCATCCTTATTCTTTAAGGATTAAAAGATGGTTTAGACTCTATATATAGTAATTTGTACCATTTTTGTAAAAAAGGAGATGAGAAGTGAAATATAATTGCAAGGCAAACTTTTCAATTTTGTCTGAGTATTGTGCTTATTGTCTATTGAATGTATTTGAAGAAGTAACAAATATTAATAAAATACATTTCAGTTTCTATTATATATCTTGTGTTGTCTCTTTATATTTTTTTTCTCGCTCTTGTATATTTAATTTGCAAGGAATTTTAGATATACCAATTACAAGGTGATTGTGCAGTTACTTGTGAGTTCTTTCAAGGAAGGATTAATTCTTACAGGTGATCCCAGAAAGCTAAACATTAGTGTTAAGATCTGATAATAGGGGTGTGGGAGTGAAAATATTGTTTTTAAGGAATTCTATCTAAATTGCATGTATTTTCATTAATCATTTTATTGTGGATTTACATTTGATATTGACTCTTTGCCCAAGCATTAGGCATTGGTTTAGGGTTTGGCAAGCAGTTAATCGTCATCCAAATATTAAGAACAAACCAATTATACATTTATATTACAAAGAAAATATATATGTTTAAGCAATTGTATTAATAATACAGTTTAGTTTGTTGATTCCTTCAAGAGAGAATCACTGGGTTAGACCTCCTAGGTTTAGAGAACTCCAAAAGGAAGAAGGATGAGAATCCTTATCTCACTAATTTTTTCTATGGTCATGTTAATGGTTTGGCTTATTAATCTCTATGTCAAATTGGTCATAATTATATTAACCTATTAATTTATATAGTAAGAGGCAATAGATAAATCAATGAAAGCTCTAATCCACTATCACAGATACTGAGAATTAGTAATCATTTGAAGGTACACCTGCCTAAGCCTATAGATCTTAAAGTAGAAGGAGGAACTAGTCCTCATCAATTAGGCTTTCTCTTGCATGAGTTAAATTAGAAATATAAAGAGTAAGCATTCACACTGTTTTCATAACCTACAAGAAAAATCCCTAACAGGGGAGATGAGAGAAGAAAAATGAGTAAAAGAGAAGAGGAAGAGAGAAGAGACTTATTTTGTGTCAGAACACTTAGTCATTTTTTTTGTTAAGTGTTGCCATCAATTCCAAAGGGAGAGATTGTTGGCAAGTGATATTTTTGGTATTTTATGAGTCACTTTTTGGTTTTCATTTATGGCAACGCATCTGGTATATTGATTGATTACAATGAAGTTAAGTTTTTGTTGATTCAATTCTAGAATCGACTAAGTACAGAAGCAGAAATATAAAGTTGTTTTGGGTATCAAAGATCAAGATTGATTAGTTATGACTAGAGAGATTAGAGGAAGATACTATGGGGTATGTATGACCACTCTCTAATATTGATTTGGTTTTGGTGATGATTACAGAGAGTTAGATGGATTTAAAGATAGGCCACGACATTAGAACAACGTAACAAAGTAGTTGGACACTAGCTATGATTTAAGGAGGATGTCATGGACTCCTCGCAAGCTAAGTTGGATTATGATTTTTGATAACCTATATTTTGGTTTGTAAGAGCACCAAATTTGCATTTTCTCTTTACATTATTAAATCTATTTTATATTGAGAGCCGAGTATGTAATGCTAGTTAAGTGAGCTGACCTTTAATGAGATATATATATATATATATATGAAGAATTTTTATAAAGAGAAGAAAGATATGATATGTATGTGAGATACATGTATGCGAATGGAAAAGTAGAGGATTGAAAGAGATCATTGAAGAGATATGACTGGAACTATCTAAGCATTGAAGATTCTTGTCTTGTTCATTATTGAGAACACTTTGTAACAAAATTTTTGTGGTAAGAGTTGTAAGCTCAATTAGCCCCTAATAGGGTGTTATATACCTTTAAGCGGGTTGTTATTCCTTTAACAATGAAATTTACTATGTAATATTCAGCTCCTAATAGGGCTAGGTGTATATATATATATCAAGACTTTTTGTAAAGAGAAGAAAGATATGATATGAGAGTTGTGATATGTATGTGAGATACATGTATGTGAATGACATAGTAGAGGATTGAAGGTGATCATTAAAGAGATATGACTGGAACTATCTAAGCATTGAAGATTCTTGTCTTGTTCATTATTGAGAACACTTTGTAACACAAGTTTTGTGGTAAGAGCTGTAAGCTTAGTTAGCCCCTAACAGGGTGTTATATACCTTTAACAGGGTTGTTATTCCTTTAACAATGAAATGTAATATGTAATATTCAGCTCCTAATAGGGCTAGGTCTCCTAACAAGGACATTATAATTTAGTTCATGCTTGTGGGTACCATCCCCACCGATCTTCTCCCTTGGCCAGGGTTTCCTTGACAACAAATAATGGTTTTATGAGTTCTATGTTATTTGTTTATGTTATTTTCATTTCAAAAAGATTATGGTTTATTTGGAATTGGTTGAAAGATTATTATAAGTTTTGTAAGACTGATTAACCCCCCCTCTCAGTATTACTTAATCCTAACAATTGGTATCAGAGCTATTGGCCCTTGGAGGGAAATTTTAACAGCTTAAGGGAGATTATAATGGATTCAGATAAATTGCGAGAAAACTTTGAAGCTACACTTGAAGAACTTGATAAAGCTAAAGCTAATAATGGTGACTTGAGATTTAATTTAAGGAGAGTTGAGGGATTCATTAAGAAATTGAAAGACAAGATTGAACTTTCTAGAAATCATCTTATGGTTCATATAAAAGAAGATTCAGACAACGATAGTTTAGATCAGGTAAAGTAACTTGAAAAAGAGATAGATAGTTTGAAGCTTGAGAATGAATTAATGGCTAAAGAGGTTCTATAGGAAAAATATGCTAAAAAAAAGATTGAAAAAGATTTTAAAAATGTAAATGTTTTGATAGAACAAATGAAGAATGGGGCTGACCATTACAAGAACAAGTATCTAGAATTGAAAAAATATAATCAGATCATAAAATATGAACTTGTTGAGACAAAGAAACACATTGAGAAACTTCACATGAGTAGTGACTTAATCGAAGAACAAAGAGATAGACAGAAACCTAAAGGAGATATGACTGGTATTGGCTTCAATGAAGCTGAATGTTTCAAGAATCAAGAAGAGAAACATGATGCAAAGATTGATGTAGAAAAACATACGCTTGAAGAATCTAAACAACAGATTAGACCTTTCAAAGGTAGATGTTCTGGTTGTAAAAAGTCTGGACACATGAAAATATATTGTAGAGGTGATTCCCCTTTCAAAAAATTTTCTATTTATTGGTTTAATTGTCATGCATATGGGCATAAGAAAGCAAAATGCAGGAAACTTGATCAATCTAGATATAGACAAAACAATAGAGGAGAATCTATAGTGAAACCCACATGTTAAAAATGTAATAACCTTGGAAACATTATGAAGTATTGTAAGCTACAATTAAATTAGGAAAAAATACCTCCTATATTATACAAATACAACAATCTAGGTCATATAGCGAAGTTTTACAAGTATAATGATGTAAATAAAAAAAGTGTATCACCTCCTATGAATACAAAGAAGAATGACATTGATAATGGTAAAAGTCTTTCAGAATACAAGAGTGATTTGTACAATTGTTTCAAGAAATTAGAACATAACAACAATGGTAAGGTATGAAAAATCAAAGAGACAAGTGATATATTGGTTCAGGGAGAGACAATAGATGCTACTGGATCTTTTCCTGAGGATAACAAAGTAGAATCAACCTGAATGGTCAATCATGGCCTTAGGGGGAGCATTGGATGATGATATCAGAATATATCTGGCCCCCGATTATGAGGATTGAGCTATAGAAAGATTAGGGTATGTTGTGTGCATACATCATAGAGATTATATCCAAGAGCGTAACATCAGACAATGCATATTTTGTGATCGCGGTATTTGTGATTGACTGGAAAGTATACGATGTTAAGTGTATTAGCTAATGTGCATTTGAAACTTAGTGATGAATAAAGGACATCTAAGAATCATATTTATTTACCACTTGAAGAGAAGTGACCTAAGGAGATCAGAGATCAGAGAGTGACAAACTATCTAACAACTATATTGTGTGATCGATCGAAGAAGGAATTCAGAATTTAGCATGATTGAGGTATTTAAATCATCTACTCATACAGAATCTGTGGGTGCACCTTTGATTTATGATTTTTTAGATTGACCTAGATACAAATTCAATAAACATCCTTTTAATTCTTGTGAAGATGACCCCAAAGGAGCATTTTCCCAAATACGCACAATGTCTTTCATATATAATATATTAGGGCATACATTCATTGCAAGTATGATATACCGAGTGTTGATGAGATTTCTACTGAAATGGATTACATGACTGATAATGGAAAAATGAGAGATGAATTCAAAATATAGACGAGTTAAGAATTATGAAAATACTTGATTTATATGATTTTAGCGAAGATGAATGGTTTAAAATATTACTAAGTAGAGTTCATGATAAGTTTATCTGGATAGGAGAGAAACCTGTAAAGATATGTAGTCAGTTGATTCATGAGACAACTAGATTGGACAATACTGGAGTTATCCCTCTCAAGGAGAAGAAAGTAAAGAAATAATTTGAAACCCTAGCACACTCTGAATGCCATAGACGAGCTATGATAGTGAATGACATTTTCAACAGGATATGAGATTGATTATGATGATACTTGGATACAATTTTTTCTATAGAAGCAGACCTAATTTAGTATCTGTAGGAATCATTATGATGGAATATTGGATGTTGAAAGAAAACACTAAGTATAACCTATGCAAATTTTTGGCACAAATTTTTTTGGAGAATGTTAAGTTGATCAGGAAAGATAATTCTAAAACCTCTAGATTTGGTTCACTACTAGTCCATATGTACATCCACATTGAGCATAAGTTTCTAGGCATGCACCCTAGAGCATGGAGAGAAGGGATACCTACTGGTATTCTGACATCAAAGAGTTATTGATGGAAAAACATCACATGGGTTGATGGAGAGTTGTTTGGCATGATTTAGATTCTTCAGAGGAAGATGAAAGAGAGATACAAAATTCCTAAAGAGTTAGTTGAGAAGTATAAGGATACAATCTGTTTCATGGTTGAAACTAATTTTCTATGTTTTGAGGAAGTTGTTCCTAGGAAGAAATGGTGTTACCCAATGGGTTATGAAGTAACTTCAGAAGTCTTAACTATGCAAATTGAACATGTTATGGAATCTAAAGTTGATACATCTGAGGCGAGGTGGGGCACATATGAGGAAAAATCACCTAAAGTAAGAGAAGAGAAGACCAAAGGTTTGAGGAAGAGAAAAGTAGATAACATTATTGATGACTGTGGAATTAAGGAAGGTTTGACTAAAGAAGAGTTGAAAGAAGTAAAGAAGAAAATGGCAGAGCAATCTTCTAGGTTGTCAAATACTACTACTATATAGCCCTTCCACCTCCTGAAGTTGTGTTCGTAGCTAGTCTACCTCCTATAGTTATTGATGTAACCAACCATTCACCACCATTGAAGACCTCACAGATAGTAAATATTGGTCCTTGAGTAAACATTAGATCCACCAAACTAGATTCACCCCCTAAAGAATAGAGGATTGGAGGATAAGAGAAGAAAGTCAAAAAAGAGACCACTAGTGATAAACAAGTGTGGAAACTAGACATAAAGATGGTTGAGAAGAGAGATATTGAGCAAGGGAAGATATTTTTAGTAAACAAGTACTATGACAGGTATGAGGAATCTAATAAAATTATGATTGACATCATTGTGGTAAAACACTTACTTTTTTTCAAGAAAAATATATTAGAGATAGAGGAAAGTGTACCTGAAGAGTTGTATGGTAGACAGGAGATAAGAAAATAGCTAGCACATATTGAAGAAGAGGCTACTAGGAATCAACTAAATTATAATATGTTACCAGTCATTTCTACGCAAGAGAGAGATAATATTTGGTGAAATGAAACCTTTGTTGAGGACCAAGGCAAGATTGGTGAAAATTATGGAAAGACAATATGAAGAAGTTATAGAAGATAATTAGAAAGCATTGGATTAGATACTAATGATTAATATTGTTGACAAGGATCCACCTCCTAAACCTACAATGCCTCCACCTTTAGGTATTGGAGAGACTTCTAAAATATGTGAGGGAAGTGTTGAGAAGAGAGAAGATGATATGCAACCATATTTCTATGTTTCTGGTGTGCCTGTGACTCTTGACACATCACTTGATGAGAAGGATCCATTTGAAGGAAACATTGACAATACAATGATTGAAGAGGGAGTAATGAGAGAGGAAGAACTAAGAGAAGAAGAGTAAAAAGTTGAAGTTAAAACTGAAATTGACACATCTTCTATCTATTTGTTGGCAAGTAAAGTGATGTAAATCCAAGTCTTTCTTTGTACCTTACCTTCCTCTAGTGTATTCTATTGGTAACTTGTTGATCTATTAGGGTTCTTGAGTGACCCTAACCTTCCAAGGAACCTTTATACAAGAACATTCTCCTTTCAAATTGCATACATCAACAAAGAAAGCAAAACATACATCACCTAGCACATTGGAGCTCTTCTTGCCCCATGTTCATTAATTAATCCAACATGATCAAGAAATATTCTATATGGAGACATAGGATTCCAGGATGTCAATGAGATCCATTAAAATACCCCCAAACACACTTTGCACTAGAACCCTAAATGTGTTCCAAGAAACATACCAAATTCATCCAAAATAGGGCTATAAGCAATTACGCCTAATTAGGCTCTTTTACTCAAATAAATTGAAATAACCATTAAGAATATGGTAAACTGACCTTTGATCCTGATACCCTTTATAGGGACCTAAAATATTTTCTAGGTCTTCTCCCCCCAAACTGTTCGTACAGTGACATCCTAGAAACAAGGCTAAAATTAGGGGTTTCAAATCACACAAAGCTTATCCATTAAAATATTTGTTTCCAACATTAAGGATCATTCACAAAACCATACCATTGAATTTGGGAGTTCTCCACACATATATATACCTCTCCACAACCTCTAATTGAAGCTATCAATGTCTTTAATCCACCTTATCACTTCTGCACTTCACTGTGATCCCTAGCCATGCAACTTTGGCTCGCCTAGGGAATCACTTTAAAATTTTCTTGCTTCACTTCTAGGGCCCCTCCTTAACTATAAAATATTTAAAAGGAGTCATATCCCTAATCCCAAAGTCCCATGCAAACTCCATGGTGGGAAGAGGACCTATGACTCCATTTGCAGAAGTTGCTTTGTTCAAATTAGCGACTAGCTTAAAACAAATTAAATTTATAAATATAACTAAAATAAAAAAAAATGATAATATAACTCCACACATAATCTCAAAAGTAACTACTCTAAATTATTTATCCATTATAGTAAGTAATCTAATCCATTAAAATACAAAATTCTCAGAAATTGTAAAACTACAACTGTTTCTTCAATTACACAGTCTGTACACAAACTTTGCAAAATAAACCAACATATTGAAAAGTTTGAGGGAAGTATTATATAGTTGACCATGACCCTATCTTATTGGTTCCAAAAATTTAGAAACCTCAAATTCCCGAAAATACATTATTGCAATAAATGTTGTCAATGTTGTCAATGACAACATTGACAACTTTTACAACTTTTGTGATTCTTGCATAAAACATGGTCCAACACCTCAAGAACTTAACCAATTTAATAATTAGGTGAATTAAACATCAAATAGGTCTCCTAAACCTTTCCTTGTCGAATTTGACCCCTGAATAGATCATTTACACTATTGCCCCAACATTGGCAATATGCACATAACTGAGCAACTTTGGACATTGCTCTAAGAGAAAGACACTAAAGGCCTAATAAGACCTCCTTATCTAACTCAAAACATCCTAGGACCCACCTAGTCCTATTATTCCACTAGTGCTATGGATAGGACCAATACAAGCCAAAAACAACTTAGAAGCCCTAGGTTACATGTTATCCCTACCTAGGTTGTAATACCCCTCTAACCCTAATAGAAGATCTCTTTTTTTGTTTGAGTATGGTAAGATCTTTTGATGCTTCTCATAATTATTAGATACTTGTGATACTTGTATGAACTATCCCAGTAGCTCACTCTTATAGTTTCATAATCTAGTACCTGTTGATCCTAATGGTACTATCTTCAGGGATCCTTTGGTGCGTGCACAAATTTATACAAATGATTTCCTTACCTTCTCCTATTAGGGTTACTCATAATAAATCATGTATGTTAGAGGTGCTTACAGATATTGATCATGATGTTGTTGACTATGGTAATTAATTGTCCCTATTGATTCTCTCTTAATGTGGATATCTCCTTAAGATATATTCTTTGAGAATAAACAATCTAACCCTAATCATTGATAAGAATACTTGCTGATATCACCTCTCAAATACTTTGATGTAATTATTTATGACTATTTATCAGTACTTAAGGATTTGGAAATGAATATCTTTTAGTAACATGATTTGATTTTGAGGACTAACCAATGCTCAAGATACAAACCCTCATTATGATGATACTTCATGTTTTGCGGTGTGCATATATATCATATGTGTCTTCATGATTCAAGACAAAGTCATAGTTACTCACATAGCTGAGGTCCACACAATCTTGATCATCTGTCTATATTTTCTTTCTTATATGTATGTCTATGCACATGTACTTCTTCTTTGTGATGTAGGCTTGCAGGTACTAGGCATCGACTTCACCTGGCTTCACAGGTCTGAGCGTGCCTAAATATCCTCAATTATTTTTGTTGTTACGGAGACAGTACCAAGCTCCCGTAAGAAAAAACCCACCTTGGTCCTTTTCCTTAAGATCCTTTGCTCCTAGGCTGGGTACTCTTGATTCAGTCCAAGATATGTTCTCTTGGGCATGATGGTGATTTGTTTTATCATCTGGATGGTTTTTTTATTTTAGTTGACTTGGTTTTGGATTTATTTTCCTCGGGTCCTTTTGGAGGATTGGTTTATGTGAGTGGTATCATGTTTCTACTAGTATTTCAACGTTATCCTTTTAGTAGGATAGTTGGTAGAAGTTATTAATATAGAGTATAATATTAATATGCCATGTTATAAGAATTATATATTCTTAATTAATGCCTTCTTATGAGTATAATTAAACAGGTATATATACACATAGGCATATGGGTGCACACATATGAATATGTTTGCATATATATATATATATATATATATATA
>MU227823.1:828815-846300 GCA_018584345.1 Thuja plicata | reverse complement strand
GAAAGTATATTAGAGATGGTAAATATATGTTTATGCTTTGTATTAAATTTGATTTATCTTTCTAAAAAGGTAATTATAGTAACTATCCTAGTGAATGTCCTTAAACTAAGGAATAGATTTATCTAATATAAATTATTAACCCAAGTTACTATTTATGAAGTCTTGGAAATATCCTTCGCTAAATCTCTTATATTATAGCTTAGGTAATAAGGTAATCCTAGGATAAGTAAATGTGATATTAAGAAAGTTACTTATTGACTTCCTTAAATAAAGGAAATATATTTGTGTAGAATTATTGATAATCCATCTCTGGGAATGGATTTCATTAATATTATTAAGCCTAACTATTAACCAACATTTGGTTGGATAGTTGTATTGGTTGATCTTCCCGTTCAACTACTTCCTTAGTATATTTACAGGAAGAGCCTCTGTGAGAAGGGCGAGTTAACTGGAAATTTATGTCAAAGGGAGGCTTCATAATTATTTTGGGATAAGATATTATGATTTAGGAGGTCTATTATTTTTTTGGAGGAATTTTTTTCTTGAAGAGGGCTGAGATAGTTGGATCTTTCTTCTCCAACGGCTTCTCCGCAGGACTCCAGGTAGGGTTATCCTGGAAGATGATCCTCCTTATGTGCTTGATTTGTTTGATTGTATTAATATCTCTATAGTTTTTGCATTATTGAGTTTGCAAAATTTTTATGTTGTTGTACCTTAATTGCATTATTGAATGAGATAGTCTCAGGAGAATGAATAATTATATCTATGTTTGAAATATATTGTTTTCATAAATCATTCTACTTTCTTCTGTGAGATGTTTTATTTTCATCCTTGTGTTTGAGGGAGTCTAGAATAATCCTAAGAGTATTGCTACCATTTATTACATTTTTAAGATGTTTTAGGGTACTCCCAGACCTTAGGAAGTTGTATTTTTCCTTCCTTGTTTACATTCTGGATTTTGTACCTTTCTGATTCTCCTTTTGACAGACCTGTATACATGCATCCATATCTTTTGACTCAAATAAAATTTCCTTGATCACTCCAGTGAGATTTTTTATAACTTAGCTATCTCCAACATATCCGAAGCACAGCCCAATCCAACTGTTAAAATGGGAGATATGGTCCCCGCATCAGGACTGTATTTCCTACAACAATCATTTCTTCATTTTCCTCCAGCAAACCACCAACTTCCTTCCATCAATTCTCATTTCTCAATACTACATGGTCTCTTTCAGGGTTAGGATATTAAAATACATTCTTCCTACTATCTAAATGACCAAATTTTATGTCTTGTAGGTTATATTCATTATAAATTTACATTGTAGTATAACTGTTACTACAACAAGGATTTCAAGCAGTCTGTGTTTCTTGGGTTCTACACCTAGGGTCTGCACAAGAGAACTTCACTAACATATCCAAAATAATACAAAGGTATTAAAATCTCATAATGGACACAAAAAATCCATGTTACAACAAAAAATGCAACTACACTTAAGGCATTCACTTCCCAAATGACTGGTGCCATTCCAGGCTTCCCACCAATCAGCAAACCATTCTGATTCTTGTTTGCAAGTACTTGAGTGTTTTATGATTTGTCTTATTGAATATCTAGTATGTTTATGTTTTTTGGGTAAGGGTAGAAAACCTAAGTATTTTATATGGTGGTACTATTTTGACTTCAATTATTTTGTGATGTGGATTCCTTATGATATTTTGATGCTTGTCTGGGTAAAGAACCTAAGTACACTAGGTGAGTGGCTCTTAGTGAGGGGTCTGGGCCCTAAGTGGCTAGTACCAGGATAACCTACTAATGAGTTTTGTAATCAAGCGGTAACTTTAATAAATGAATTAGGAATTTGAAAATACACACTAATCAAGATTAATTGTGCCTCGCCCATGCCATTAGTTCTAGTAAAGGTTGTGGAAGGGAGTGGGAGAAGGTACCTATGCGTAGGTATGATCGAATGGTGCTTGTCTATATGAAAGGCATTTGGTTACGCATGTGCCTACTTGGGGGCCGGGGCCTAGAGTGGCTAGTACCAGGATAGCCCAAGGGGTGATGGCTATTTGATGACACTCACCTAGCTTGTAGCTTAGCATCTCTACCAATATTGTCCATGTTTTGAATGGTTCTTATGTTCTACTTGTGTTTGTATTTATCTTATGTTTTGGGAAGGGCTATTGTCACCTTAGGAGTGTCCTAGTTGTTACCCTTTGGCATGGAACTTGGTCTCTACCTCCTAGCACGAGGGAGTAGAATCATTTTGGATCCACGTGGTTGGGTGGTTAAAATTTATTATATCAAGGTACTGTTCATGGTCATATCAGCGTTCCTATTTCTTGTTCCTTCCAGATTTGTAGTGTTGAAGACTTCCTATTGTTTATGTAAAGATGAACTTATGTATGTGTATTATTGCAATTGTAATGTCTTGTAAGGAAATAACTGTATATTATGATCTAATGGATATCAATGTAAATTCCAAAGCAATGTATAAGGGTATGGGTAGCTCTAGGTGGAAGAAAAGGGGAAAGGATTATATGTTATCAATTTGAAAGGATGTTGTTTAGGATAGTTGTTCATGCATCTTCTATTACGTTATAGTATTCAAGGAATGGTTCTAGAATTAGTATACAATGATATGTTCATAAATAAATGCATTATGTCTTGATGTTAGGTTTATGGTAAAATTATTGTGTAATAATGAATCAATGGATTAAGATAGAAATCAATATTGAGTTGTGTTAACTATATGTTTCAAATGTGTATGGAATAGTGGAATACATAGGGTGTTGCATACTTATTGAATATTGGTTTCTTACTTGAATTATTAAATGAAAAGTGATATAATAGCTAATGGATGAAGGATTAGTATAAATAATGGTTTAAGCTTAAGTAAACAAAATCTAGCATGGATGCATGTTAAAATGTTAGGAATGTTAATAAGATTGTCCCTAGGACTTAATTCTAAAGTAAAGGAATGAGAAAGTGTTTTAGACAATTTAGTTAATGCCCTAATGGATAAATCATAATATATATATATATATATATATATATATATATATAAGAGAAATAATTAGATTGTGTTGCTTGAATAATAATGTTGGGGAACCTACGAGGACTCTAGTTTGTTTGTAACACTTTATATAAAAAAAAATGTATTCACATCTCTAAGTGATAGTTGGTTGTCCTCACGGGTTCCCTAGCGGGGCGTGACAACTTGGTATCAGAGCATGGTTTCCACATTGGGAACTCTAGGAATCCTATGCATAACATTGAGTATTTCAATCATTGTTTCTTTTAGATTTCATCTGTATGCTAGTCAGACGTGAATCTTAGGAAATAAAGGTTAAGCTTCTTGTAAGTATGTTATATCTTAGTACAAAGGTACACATGTTCCTCTATTTTTGAGTTATCCTAGATGAATTACTTAATTTTTTGCATTCATGAAAAAATAAGGTGTTGGATGGATATTTTATATAACAATAATAGGATGTTAAAAAGAAATGCCTGAGACTTGTGTGTGTCATATTCTTGAAAGACACTGGTATCCCTAGAAAGGGAAAAAGTAAAAGGATCCTAATGTTTTGCATCTTAATTATGGTAGTAGATAATTTTATCTCCTGACCCTACTTATAATATATTTTGTTAGAAATGATGCGTATTATATCCTCTTACAAGTACCTAGTTGACTTTTATTCTAACTCAAGAAAATAATTCTTTTGAATCTTTAAAGAAAGAAATAATGGTGGTAGTACTTTATAGAACTGAAAAGACAATAATTAAATGACATGGTTAATGATATGTACATAGGCAAGAAGTGAGAAATTTGTTATGATGTCTTGGTTCAAAATTTGGAAATGAATTATTATTTTATCTTTGACAAAAGTAAAAGAGAGGGGTAGATAGTTCATTATATGAAAGGGAGAAATAGGGTACATGAGTGAATGAGGGTATGATTGATTATAACAATTTGAATTATCATTCTCTGTGACCTTTTAAAGTAGGAACTTGAAAATTAAGGAACAAATAATTATTCCATAAGTATTTTTCCTTCGCTCTATCTCTCTCTTCCCTCTTAACAAATAAGTTTTACTGAACTAAAATTGTTAGACAAGATAATAATATATCATAAAGCTTTGTATATACTCAATTAGGAAACTCTTGCGTTAAGGACCTATGTCCACAAGAATTTATCATACGCTATATCTCACATCTGCATTTAGGAACAAGAATTTTATCCTAGTTTTGGTAAGAAGCTATGTCCTTTCTACATGTCCTATTAATTTGCACAGAAAAGGATTTAAGATTTCATAATCAAGAAAGTCTAGGGAAGAGTAGGTAGGACAATGAGTTATATGTACTTACGATGAAGTTGTGAAATATACATCAAGCCAGATGCCTAGTAAGTGGTTAAATTCCTAGAAAAAGTACTATAGAAAAAAATTTATATTTTATATATTGTTTGATCAACACCATAAGTAGTAAGAAAGTAATAACAAGTAAGTGATTGAAAGACTATGAATAAGTAGTTGTTGGGGTAAATAGATTCTATAAGAATATTTATATGTATGTTTCTCAATTTCTATGTTTAAAGATGCATAAGGCTAATGTTACAGATATGAAAGAAAATTAGATGTATGGACTCGTGTACTTCTTATTTTCTTAATGGACCCATGATCTTTATGAAATAAGAAATTTGAGAGAGATATTTTACATTGTTGTTTGTAATCAATTACTATGTGGAATATATGACTAGTAATTTTTAAGAAGAGATCCTAACTTATCAAATGATGGTGCAATTACTTGGAAATTAATTTGATCTCCTCTAGGGGTGTGAATGTGCTTTGGAAACCAAATGCTATAACAAATTATGAAAGATGGATTAGAATATATATGTTAAAAATGTGTAAGTGTCATAAGTTTACTATTTGGTTATTAAAGAGGTTCCTTATGAAAGTGTGCTTTCATGCAAATGATAAGTTTTGAGTATCTTGACTATTTTATTTCCATCGCAAAAATAAATAACAATTGTTTTTTTTCTTCCCTTCATGAACATAATAAACATAAATTTTATATGGTCCCTTGTGTTTGACATGCATAGATGGTAAGAGACTCAAATCTTAGAACCCTATCTGTAATAAAGTCTCACCTCTTGTAGTGTGAAGGGTTAGGTGGTACCTCAAAAATAGGAAATTTATCATAAATTCCTTCTTTCATATTGGTTATCATAGACAAAGAATTTTATATTGTGAAAGGAGGTGATGATTTCGATCATTAAGATATACATTTTCCTAGCACATAGTAGAAAAACATGAATACCTTGTATTTTCAAATAGATAAAATGTAAATTTTAGGTTATATTCTAAACTTATCAGAATTTCATACGAAATTATTCTGAAAACCTTTTTACTATTTGAAAACTTAGATGATTTATACTAAACTATGTTAAGATAAGTGAGTTATGTGTGCAATTATTAAATTAAGGTTTGCGGCTTCCTTGGATAGCAATTTCAGACTTATGTGGTGAATAGTTCATTTTATATCTTTCGACATAGAGGAGTAAGTAGAATCTTAGGGGGGGAGGATGTAATACCCTGCTAACCCTAATACAAGATCTCTATTTTTTTTTCAGTGTGGTAAGATCTTTTGATGCTTCTCATAATGATTAGATACTTGTGATACCTATCTGAACTATTCCAGTAGCTCACTCTTATAGTTTCATAATCTAGTAAATGTTGATCCTAATGATACTATCTTCAAGGATCCTTTGCTGCGTGCACAAATTTATACAAATGATTTCCTTACCTTCTCCTATTAGGGTTACTCAGAATAAATCATGTATGTCAGAGGTGCTTACAGATATTGATGATGATATTGTTGACTATGGTAAGTAATTGTCCCTATTGATTCTCTCTTAATGTGGAAATCTCCTTAAGATATATGCTTTGAGAATAATCAATCTAACTTTGATCATTGATAAGTATACTAGCTAGATGATATCATACCTCTCAAATACTTTGATGTAATTATTTATGACTATTTTATCAGTACTTAAGGATTTGTAAATGAATATATTTTAGTAACATGATTTGATTTTGAGGACTAACCAATGCTCAAGATACTAACCGTCATTATGATGATACTTCATTCTTTCCAGTGTGCATATATATCATATGTGTCTTCATGGTTCAGGATGAAGTCGTAGTTACTCCCATAGCTGAGGTCCACACGATGTATTGATCTTGATCATCTATCTGTATTGTCTTTCTTATATGTATGTCAATGCACATGTACTTCTTCTTTGTGATGCAGACTTGCAGGTACGAGGCATAGACTTCACCTGGCTTCACAGATCTGAGTGAGCCTCAAAATCCTCAATCGTTGTTGTTTTTACAGAGACAGTACCAAGCTCCCACAAGAATAAACCCACCTTGGTCCTTTTCCTTAAGATCCTTTCCTCCTGGGTTGGGTACTCTTGAGTCAATCCAAGATATGTCCTCTTGGGCATGATGGTGATTTGTTTTATCATCTGGATGGTTTTGTTATTTTGATTGAATTGGTTTTGGATTTATTTTCCTCAGGTCCTTTTGGAGGATTGGTTTATGTGAGTGGTATCATGTTTCTTCTAGTATTTCAATGTTATCCTTTTAGTAGGATAGTTGGTAGAAGTTATTAATATAGAGTATAATATTAATATGCCATGTTATAGGAATTATATATTCTTAATTAATTCCTTCTTATGAGTATAATTAAATAGGTATATATACACATAGGCATATGGGTGCACACATATGCATATGTTTGCATATATATATATATATATATATAAGATGTGAATTAAATAAATAATATTGTTTGGTTAATACTAAATTAATTCTCTACTCATGTTTACCTTGGAAGGAATTCCTTAATGACTAAGGTAAATGAAAGTATATTAGAGATGGTAAATATATGTTTATGCTTTGTATTAAATTTGATTTATCTTTCTAAAAAGGTAATTATAGTAACTATCCTAGCGAATGTCCTTTAACTTAGGAATATATTTATCTAATATAAATTATTAACTCAAGTTACTATTTGTGAAGTCTTGTAAATATCCTTCGGTAAATCTCCTATATTATAGCTTAGGTAATAAGGTAATCCTAGGATAAGTAAATGTGATATTAAGCAAGTTACTTATTGAATTCCTTAAATAAAGGAAATATATTTGTGTAGAATTATTAATAATCCATCTTCGGGAATGGATTTCATTAATATTATTAAGCCTAACTATGAACCAACATTTGGTTGGATAGTTGTATCGGTTGATCTTCCCGTTCAACTACTTCCTTAGTATATTTATGGGAAGAGCCTCTATGAGAAGAGGGAATTGGCTGGAAATTTATCTCAAAGGGAGGCTTCATAATTATTTTGGGAGAAGATATTATGATTTAGGAGGTCTATTATTTTTCTGGAGGAATTTGTGTCTTGAAGAAGGCTGAGATAGTTGGATCTTTCTTCTCCAATGACTTCTCCACAGGACTCCAGGTAGGAGTTATCCTAGAAGATGATCCTCCTTATGTGCTTGATTTGTTTGATTGTTTTAATATCTGTATACTTACTGCATTATTGAGTTTGCAAAATTTTTATGTTGTTGTACCTTAATTGCATTTGTGAATGAGATAGTCTCAGGAGAATGAATAATTATATCTATGTTTGACATATATTGTTTTCATAAATCATTCTACTTTCTTCTGTGAGATGCTTTATTTTCATCCTTGTGTTTGAGGAAGTCTAGAATCTTCCTAATAATATTGCTACCATTTATTACATGTTTTAGAGGTTTTAGGGTACTCCCAGACCTTAGGAAGTTATATTTTTCCTTCCTTGTTTACATTCTAGATTTTGTACCTTTCTAATTATTCCCAGATGTTTCTCACTGGTCCTTTTGAGGCACCTGTATACATGCATACATTTCTTTTGACTCGAATAAAATTTCCTCCATCACTTTAGTGAGATGTTACATAACTTGGCTATCTCCAACATACCCGAAGCACAGCCCGATCGAATGGTTAAGATGAGAGATATGGTCCTCGCATCAAGACTATATTTCCTGCAACAATCTTTTCTTCATTTTCCTCCAGTAAACCACCAATTTCCTTCCATCAATTCTGATTTCTCAATAGTACATGGTCTCTTTGAGGGTTAGGATAGTAAAATACATTCTTGCTACTTTCTAAATGACCAAATTTGATGTCTTTTAGGTTATATTAATTATAAATTTACATTGTATTATAACTATTACTACAACGAGGATTTCAAGTAGTCTATGTTTCTTGGGTTCTACACCTAGGTTCTGCACAAGAGAACTTCACTAACATATCCAACTTAATGCAAAGGTATTAAAATCTCATAATGGACACAAACAATCCATGTTCCAACACAAAATGCAACTACACTTAAGGCATTCACTTCCCAAATGACTGGTGCCATTCAAGGCTTCCCACCAATCAGCAAACCATTCCAATTCTTGTTTGCAAGTACTTGAGTGTTTTATGATTTGTCTTATTGCATATCTAGTATGTTTATGTTTTTTGGGTAAGGGTAGAAAACCTAAGTATTTTCTATGGTGGTACTATTTTGACTTCAATTGGTTTGTGATGTGGATTCCTTATGATATTTTGATGCTTGTCTAGGTAAAGAATCTAAGTACACTATGTGAGTGGCTCTCAGTGAGGGGCCGGGGCCCTAAGTGGCTAGTACCGGGATAACCTACTGATGAGTTTTTTAATCAAGTGATAACTTTAATAAATAAATTGGGAATGGGAAAATACACACTAATCAAGATTAATTGTGCCTCTCCCATGCCATTAGTTCTAGTAAAGGCTATGGATGAGAGTGGAAAAAGGTACCTATGTGTAGGTATGATAGAATGGCTCTTGTCTGTATGAAAAGCATTTAGTTCCACATGTGCCTACTTGGGGGCCGGGGCCCAGAGTGGATAGTACCAAGACAACCCAAGGGGTGAGGGCTATGTGATGACACTCGCCTAGCTTCTAGCTTAGTGTCTCTACCAATATTGTCCATGTTTTGAATGGTTCTTATGTTCTTCTTGTGTTTGCATTTATCTTATGTTTTGGAAAGGGCTATTATCACCATAGGAGTGTCCTAGTTGTCACCCTCTTGCATTGAACTTGGTCTTTTCCTCCTAGCATAGGGGAGTGGAATCCTTTTGGATCCATGTGGTTGAGAAGTTAAAATTTATTATATCGAGGTACTGTTCGTGGTCATATGGGTGTTCCTATTTCTTGTTCCTTCCAGATTTGCATTGTTGAAGACTTCTTATTGTTTATGTAAAGATGAACTTATGTATGTGTATTATTGCAATTGTAAGGTCTTGTAAGGAAATAACTATATATGATTATCTAATGCATATCAATGTAAATTTCAAAGCAATGTATAAGGGTATGTGTAGCTCTAGGTGGAAGAAAAGGGGAAAGGATTATATGTTATCAATATCAAAGGATGTTGTTTAGGATATTTTTTCATGCATCTTCTATTACGTTATAGTATTCAAGGAATGGTTCTAGAATTAGTATACAATGATATGTTCATGAATAAATGCATTATGTCTTGATGTTAGGTTTATGGTAAAATTATTATGTAATAATGAATCAATGGATTAAGATAGAAATAAATATTGAGTTGTGTTAACTATATATTTCAAATGTGTATGGAGCAGTGGAATACACAGGGTGTTGCATACTTATTGAATATTGGTTTCTTAATTGAATTATTAAATGAAATGTGATATAATAGCTAATAGATTGTCCCTAGGACTTAATTCTAAAGTAAAGGAATGAGAAAGTGTTTTAGAAAATTTAGTTAATGCCCTAATGGATAACTCATAATATATATATAAGAGAAAGAATTAGATTGTCTTGCTTGAATAGTAATGTTGGGGAACCTACGAGGACTCTGGTTAGTTTGTAACACTTTATATAAAAAAAAATGTATTCACATCTCTAAGTGATAGTTGGTTGTCCTCATGGGTTCCCTGGCGGGGCATGACATAGGTGCTCCTGCACCATCCTCCCCCACAAAGGAAAGTTATGTCACTATTGTGGAGAACATGTCTTCAGAGATTCCCACCTTCTTGAAGTATGTTTTTGAAATCCATGAGGCCTCTTATTTAGGCATTTTCTTCCACTTGATGAGTTGCTCTGTGTACACCTTGTGCCTTGTAGACTTCTTAACTCTTAAATCCAGAACTCTGTTAGCTTCTAACTGTGGCTTAGGATGTAAGATGGTAGCCTCTACATCACTACTAACCCCTTGAATTATTTGACCCATATCATCTATCTTCCCTTTGGGTGGGATCAAGTCTTGTACATTAAACATAGAATATATGCTCAAATCTGAAGGTAAGTCTATTTTGTATGCATTACCCCTTATTTGGCCATGATCTTGCAAGGTCCAACCCTCTTCATCTAAATTTTAGTAGGGGCACCCTTAGGTAATCTAGATTTGTTCAAATACACCATCACACAATCACCTAGTTCAAACTGAATGTATCTCCTCTTTTCATCAACCTTGGCCTTCATCTTTTGTGTACTATATTGTATGGCCTTCTTGACTTGTTCTTGGATCTGCTTCATGGTTTGAGTGAAATCCTCAGCATGACCACTCCTATACCCCATGCCTCCAAGATCTCTAAGTTCACACACACCTCTTGGGTGCATCCCATAAACTATTTCAAATGGGATTATCCCTATGGGTTTGTTGTTGCTATCATTATAAGCATACTCTTCTTGGAAAATGACCACATCCCATGTCTGACCATACTCTTTAGTTAGGGACCTAAATAGGTTACCCAACACTTTTTTGACCACCTTATTTTGGCCATTTATCTGAGGATGGTAGGCTAAACCAAAAGAAATATTAGTACCCAATCTACTCCACAATGTTCTCTAGAAATGGCTCATAAATTTCAAATCCCTATATGATACAATACTTGGGAGAAAACCATGGAATCTCACAATATCCTTAAAGAAAAAATAGGATATGTGGCTAGCATCATGATTAGTCCTATAGGGAATGACATGTCCCATTTTTCTAAATCTATCAACCACTACATAAATGTTGTCATATCCTTTCTTTTTTCTTTGGGTAGACCTACTATGAATTCCATGCTCACACATTCCCATGGCCTATTAGTGACTAGTAAAGGTTTGTACAAACCTAAATTATTTATTCCTCCTTTGGATTTTATGCATATTACACACTACTCAACATACCTAGTAACATCTCTTATCAACTTTGGTCAATGGTAGAACCTTTGCACAAGCTCCAAGGTTTTGTTCATACCAAAGTGACCACTAAAAAACCCATTGTGTTTCTCCTATATGAGATTCTCTCTCATAGAACCTCTTGGCACACACCATTGATTACCCTTAAATAACAGCCCATTTTGTAAAGTAAAATTTAAAAAAATTGCTATGGAAATGATTCAAAATTTAGTACACACCTTGAAGGCTTCACAAAAGTCTTCATCTACCTTGTAGAGATCTCTGAAACTATAAATTTCAATGCTATTCAAGTGAGCCACTTGGACTATCAAAAATCCCTTGCTTAGTGCATCTGCAACCTCTTTTAATTGCCCTTTCTTATGCTTAATTGTAAATGTGAATGCTTGCATGTATTCCATCCATGTCATATGTCTATTACTTAGTTTCTCCTAAGTATTGATATAACTAAGGGATTGGTTGTCAGTAAACACAAAAAATTCCTTGGGTAATAGATAAATCATCCACTTCCTAAGTGACTGAACTAAGGAATATAGTTCCAATTCATAAGAAGAGTATTTCTTCTTAGGTTCATTTAATTTCTCACTAAATAAATCTATCGGCCTACCTTCTTGGCTTAACACACCCGCTACTACCATCCCACTTGCATCACATTCAATAGTAAACAAATTCTCAAAAGTAGGGAACTTTAAGATGGGTTGTGTGGATACTTATCTCTTCAACATCACAAATTCTTTATGTGCTTCTAAGTTCCACCTAAAATTATTTTTTACCCCACCCTTGATGGTATCTAATAAAGGTGCACAAATACCACCAAAATTTCCAATAAATTTCCTATAAAATTGGGCTAAGCCATGGAGACTTCTTACCTTAGTTGATGTGGTAGTTGGTGGCTAGTTTAGGATAGTTACAAATTTGTCTTCATCCATCTTCAAGGACCCCTTGGACACTACAAAGCCTAGGTATACTAGTTCTTTCTTGAAGAAATCACATTTCTCAAGATTTATATCTAGCTTCTCTTCATGTAACCTCTGTAACATAGCCTCTACATGCTTAATATCCTCCTCTTTTGTCTAACTAAATATCAGTATTATTAGTAATAACTGAGAGGGGGGTGAATCAGTGGCCTCAAACTTTTATCCTTCAAACCTAACCACCAATCAATAAATATAAAATTATTATGTCCCTACAAGATGCATGCCATGAAATACTAATAATAATTAAATATCTGTCGATTTTCTTTGTCAATATTTATTCTTTCTTGATTACCGATAAGCAGTATAACTATTTACTAAAACTTAGCAAATAAGCAGAGTATACCAATAAATCCAGAATTAAGTATGTAAGATACAAAATAGTAAAGATATGAATCATACACACATAACACATGGATTTTTAACATGGAAATCCTGTTAAGGGAAAAACCACTGGGACCAGTACCCCAATTTTTCACTCTTTTGAAGTGAGCCCTGTTAGGAGCCAACCTTGTTAAAGGTTACAAACACACTGTTAGGTGTGACCTTGTTACAGGATTTTATACATAGAGGTTGTTGCTTAGTATCGGGCATCTAATTCTGCCATCTTTGGGTTAGCCTCTTTCTTAGACTATTAATAGGCATCAGGAATATCCAATGCTACTTTCATGAATCAACCTTTTTTTCACTCCTTGAGATGTACCTCAATATATAGAAGATTGTTAAGTCCTACTCGGTTAAGAGACTTGATGCTTCAATGGTTAAAATGAAACACTATGACCTGTTCATATTGCAACTTAAATTTTAGATTTTTAGATCTATTTAAGTACATTACCTATCTGACCAATGTATCAATTCAATCCTTGTGCTCCACACTTTCTGCTCTGTGATATTGTGCTCATTGTTCATCTGTGTCTACAGAATTCCTTCACTCTTCCTTCATCTTGTTTGATCAAGACTGCATGAAGTTGTTCTTCATCAGTTTCTCTTTAGAATCCTCTTTCTATTCACTCCCCTTAATCCCCTTTTTAAAAAGAATTAAGCTCATCTCTTATATAGACATAATATTCATTGTTTCTTGGTTCTTGATTCTTGGCATGATAGACAATACAACCAATTTGATTTAAAGCATAACTCTTGATTTGTCTCACAGATATCTTCTTTCCAACTATAAAAATTAGCTTTAAATCCATTGCTTATCTCCAAATTTATCTGGATGAATAAAACAATGATAAGTATCTGTTAACTCTATCTTTAGCTTCTTGCCAGCTAGGCATTTTTTCATTTTCTAAAACTCTCTATTCTGTCAATCAATACTTCAGTTAGTCATTGGTGATAACTAATTGTTCCATCGGTGTGACTTTAGTTGTCATTGGGATCTCCATCCTTGTCTTTTATGTCAGGAAACAGTAAAATTTTGTCCATCGGGTTACTCTTTGTTTTGCTCATCGGGAAACACTGTAACTATGCTCGTTTGTAATTTTGTGCATTTCCTCGTCAAGTATCACTATGACTTTGTTCTTTTTCTTTATCCATCGGGTGCACTCCGTCAGTGTTGTTTGTCACTTATTGAATACTTGACTTGTATGCTTTACTGATAGCATAGCCTTGGTTCCTTTGGTTCTTTGAATTCTTTGGCATTATTTACATGACCGTATAGATTATATTAAGTTGACATAAATGAAAATACAATACATTAATTGATTTAATGCCTTGCTTGATCATCAACTTAACATCTTCAAACATTTAATCAGTTACATGTCATCAATCTCTCCCTTTGGCATTGATGGAAACATACTATATTATCATATTATACTTTTTCTAATACAATATGAAATATATAGTTTCATCAAGCTTTTCTAAGGTAACTATTACAAATGTTTGGTTTTTGGTAAGCTCAAGTAGCTTTGATTTGATTCTTGCAAGATTTCTATATGTCTTCAATTCCTTCACTGGATGGATGTAGAATCTTTCTTTATCTGGTTTGATGTGTTCTCCTTCTGTGTCAAACTCTCTTTGTTTGACTATTCTCCTTTCTTTTGATGTGTTCTGTTTCAATTTGTCAGCAACTCTCCCTTTGTATAATATTTCCATAAAATATTTCTCTCTAAGGATATAATCTCTCCCCATTGGATTAATGTGATAATGGATAATCTCTCTCCCTTTCCAGAAGGATGTGATAATATGGATAATGTCTCTCCTTTTGACAGCAATGCCAAACAAATATCTCACAAATATCTGACATTAATGTCAAGCAAACTTTTCTCTCTATCCATAATATATTCCTTGAATTTCCCTTATTCATCAGCAATATAAAAATATGCTCTGGTGCTTGGTGATGATATATACCTATTTGTATATAGATGTAGCTTTGAAGTTCATCTCTTTGCTTGCATCAATCGTGAATGATATTCTGATAATGTGTAGGTTGATGCAGCCTTCTAGTCAGCTTACTGACCAGTAGACAAGGGTCTGACCCCTAGTTTCTTTCTAAAGTACTCAAATGCATCCTTGGGCAGTGGCTTGGTAAAGATATCGGCCAACTGTTCCTTTGATTGCACATACTAAAGTATCACCTCCTTTGCTTGAACTTTTTCTCTTAAATAATGATACTTTATGGAAATGTGTTTAGTCTTAGCATGCATGATTGGATTCTTGGAAATATTTATTTAACTAGTATTATCACAATAGATAATCACTGGTTCTAGGATATTCATATGCATACCTTCCAGTAACTATTTGATCCATGCAATATTTGAGCAATTTGCAGTAGAAGCAACATACTCTACTTCTACAATGGACTGAGAGATGTATCCTTGCTTTTTGCTAATCCATGTGACAAGTCTGTCATCCATAAAGAATGCTCCTCCAGTTGTGCTCTTCCAGTCATCATGATTTCTATCCCAATCGGTGTCAGTAAACACCTTAAGTTCAAATTTTCCTTCTCTTCTATACCATAAGCCATATTCCTTAGTATTCTTCAAATATCTTAGGATTCTTTTTCACAGTAGTCATATGTGATTCCTCGGGGTTACTAGAAAATCTTGCAACTATTCCTAATTCATGTGCAATATCTGGTCTAGTGTCTACAACATACATGATTTTTCCAATCATTGATCTGTACAAAGTTTGATTTACCTCTAATGACTTGTCTTCCTTTGTCAGTTTGCATCTAGTTTCCATCGGTGTTCCAACTGGTTTGGATTCTTCCATCTTAAATATTTTTAGTACTTCTTTGATGTACTTGAATTGTGTAATGAAAATACCTTCTCCTTGTTGCAAGATCTGTAGACCAAGAAATAACTTGATCTCTCCAAGCATAGACATCTCAAATTCTTTGTTCATCTCATTTGCAAATGATTTGCATAGCATATCATTACCTCCAAATATGATGTCATCAACAAATATCTTAGCAATCAAAGTGTTAGCATCAATATCTTCCTTCAAGTAAAGATTACTATTTTCACTAGTTCTTACAAATCCAATACTTATAAGATAGGAATGAAGTCTTTCATACCAGGCTTGGGGTGCTTGTTTCAATCCATAAAGGGCTTTGTGAAGTCTACATACCATGTTCCTCTTGTCTGGATCAACAAACCCTTATGGTTGTTCAATGTATACCTCTTCTTCAATTATTCCATTCAAGAATACAGACTTGACATCCATTTGATACTCCTTGAATCCTTTATATGTAGCATAAGAAACGGGTGCAAACATCTCTCCATAGTCAATTCCTTCTTCTTGTGCATACCCCTTGCATACTAGTATTTCTTTATTCCTTGTGACTTCTCCATTATTATTCAGCTTATTCCTGAATATCCATTTTGTTCCAATGACATTCTTATCATCTGGTCTTGGTACAAGTGTCCATGTATTGTTTTTCTCTATCTATTCAATCTCCTCATTCATAGCACTAATCCATTCATCATTATCTAGTGCAACATTGATAGATTTGGGCTCATAATAAAAAATAAGACATCTTGTATTTAGAGACTTACTTCTAGTTCTCATACCAGCCCTTTTATCCCCTATAATTTGGTCATGTGGATGGTTCTTTTTGACATATATTGCAAGTACATGTATAGCTCTTTGTCTATCAGCTTGATCATCATTTTTTTCTTCATTCTATTCTTCATCAACTTGTGCATCATCTTGAGCAATATTCTGATTGTTGATATTTGTAGCCTAATTATTAGGTGCAATGATCTGTTTCTTAGGAGCTCTACATTTTTGGTAGGGTAGAGTTTCAGGTTCCTCATTGTAAGTGAACTTATTGTAGTCCTCTAGTTCTTTAGTGATTTCCTATTCATTCTTCTCTGCAAATTCATCTATCTTTACATTTGCACTTTCAATAATTTTGTTAGAGGCTTTTTTTAGACATTTATAATCCTTTCTCTTGGTAGAATACCCTAGAAAAATTCCTTCATCACTCTTAGAGTCAAGTTTTCCATTTCTATCATATTTTGAGATATAACATTGACTGCCAAAAATTTTGAAATAACTTACATTGGGTGTGTATCCATACCATAGCTCATAAGGTATCCTTTTGGTGTCTTTCTTCAATTGTACTTTGTTCAATGTTTAAACAATAGTACTAACAACTTCTCTCAAGAAGATTCGGGTGATTCCTTTCTCTATCATCAGTGTCCTTGCACAATCAACTATTGAGCTGTTCCTTCTTTCTGCAATTCCATTCCAGTGTGGTTTCCTTGGTGCAGAGACCTATCTTTTGATTCCATGCTCATTACAAAAGTTAGTGAATTCATCTTAAATAAATTCCCCTCCTATATCTAACCTTAATCATTTTAGCTCCTTACCACTTTGCTTCTCAACCATTGCTTTGTACCATTTAAACATCTTAAATGCTTCTGATTTATCTTTTAGAAACTCAACTATCATCATTCTAGAGTAATCATCAACAAAGAGAATAAAATATCTATCTCCATAATAACTCTTTGTTCTCATAGCTCCACATAAATCAGTATGGACTAATTCTAGAATTGCATCAAATGTATGGGTTTTTCTTTTAAAACTAGACTTTTTCATTTTACCTTTTTGACAATTCTTACACATGATATTGTCAGGCTTGGTCATTGTCGGTAAGCCTCTGACATTTCTCTTTTTGCTAATCTTTATCATGTTGTCAAAGTTCACATGACACAATCTTTTGTGCCATAACCATATGTCTTCGTTTGTAGAAATCAAACAAGTGGAGTCAGTATCAT
>MU227823.1:822770-828640 GCA_018584345.1 Thuja plicata | reverse complement strand
CAACATTATTGTTCCTCTACCTTCAATTGGACAAGGTGTGTCATTACCCATTCTTACTGAACCACCTTTATAGTATTCAAAAGTCTCAAACTTTTACTTATCACCGGTCATATGGTGAGTGCAGCCACTATCTATGATCCAAACATCATTTTTTTCTAATTTTAGATATGAGCATTATTTATACATACCTTTCTTCATCATCATCTAAATCATTCTTTACAGCAACAAACACCATCTCGATGCCTTCATCAGATTCAGTGTCAGTATCATCATCCTTGCATTTTTCTAGGTAACTAGCCTTCTTTCCTTTGTCCTTATGGTCTTGAGTATCTCTTCTTTCTGATTGGTTGTAGCTTCTATAATCACCTCTATCAAACTTCTTTTCAAATGATCTATCATTACTTCTGTCATCTTTTCTTCTATTAGTACATGTTGTATCAAAGTGTCCAATCTCTTTGCAATTAGAAAAAACAAGTGGTAATTTACCTTTATATTTACCTTTGCCTCTTTGCATTCTTTTGGCCATAAGTGCTTCAATTTCATCAAGGTCATGTTCTTCACTTTCACTATCACTATCTTTTCTCATAGTGTTTTTATGACTTTATTTACTTATTCTCATAGAAGTTTTCAATGCAGACTCTATGTTTGGTAAGACACTATTATCAGAGTTATTCATCTCAAATGAAATCAGTCTTCCAATTAAACTGTCTAGAGTAACATTGCTATTTTCTACTGCTCTGATTTCTTGAATGGAGGATACTCTAATAACATAAGTAGGAAATAAGGTGCTTAGAATTTTACTTACCACTATATCTTCTTCTAGTACACCTCGAACTCCTCGGATAACATTGGCTACCTCTTTGATTCTTCTACTATACTGAGTGATGTTTTCACCTTCTTTCATTTTGAGATCATCAAAATTTCCTCTAAGGCTTTCTGCCTTAGCTCTCAAAACATTTTTGTCACCACCATGTACAAGCTTCAATTTGTCCCACATCCACTTTGCATTTTTGCATTCTTTGACATCTTCAAATTCAGCATCGAAGAGTGAGGAAGCAAGCTCTATCATCATGTCATTTTTTTCATGCTTCTCTCTCATTTGTTCAACTATTGGTGCTCCTATGGGAAACACATATTTAGTTTCTAGGAATTGAGTAACATCATTACCAATACCTGATAAGTGGAGTCTTATCCTACTCTACCTTGAAGAAAATTATCTTTGTTCAACTTGGGCACATCTCATCTATTCATCTTATGATCTTTGGCTTAGGTCTTGAAACCTTCCTTCTAAGCACACAAGCTCTTATACCAATTGTTAGCAATAACTGAGGGGGGGTAAATCAGTGGCCTCAAAAATTTTATCCTTCAAACTTAACCACCAATCAATAAATCTCAAATTATTATGTCCCTACAAGATGCATTCCATGAAATACTAATAATGATTAACTGTCTTTCGGTTTTGTTTTTCAATCTTTATTCTTTCTTGATTACTGATAAGCAGTATAACTATTTACCAAAAATCAGCAAATAAGCAAAGTATACTGATAAATACAAAATTAACTATGTAATATACAAAATAGTAAAGAGAGGAATCATACACACATAACACATGGATTTTTAGTGTGGAAACCCTGTTAAGGGAAAAACCACTGGGACCGGTACCCCAAATTTTCACTCTTCTAAAGTGAGCCCTGTTAGGAGCCAACCCTGTTAAAGGTTACAAACACACTGTTAGGTGTGACCTTGCTAGAGGATTTTATACATAGAGCTTGTCACTTAGTATCGGGCATCTAATGCTACCATCCTTGAATCAACCTCTTTCTTAGACTGTCAATAAGCATCTGGCATATCTAATGCTACTTTCATAAATCAACCTTTTTGGCACTCCTTGAGATGTACCTCAATATATAGAAGACTATTAAGTCCTTCTCGGTTAAGAGACTTGATGCTTCAATGGTTAAACTAAAACACTATGACCTGTTCATATTGAAACTTAAATTTTAGATTTTCAGATCTATTTAAGTACATTACCTCTTTGACCAATGTATCAATTCAATCTTTGTGCTCCTCACTTATTTCTTTGTGATGTTGTGCTCACTATTCGTCGGTGTCAGCAGAATTCCTTAGCTCTTCCTTCAACTTTTTTTATCATCACTGCATGAAGTTTTTCTTCATTAGTTTCTCTTCAACATCCTCTTTCTATTCACTCCCCTTAATCCCCTTTTTAAAAATAATTAATCTCATCTCTTATATAGACATAATATTCATTGTTTGTTAGTTCTTGATTCTTGGCAAGATAAACAATCCATCCAATTTGATTTAAAGAATAACTCCTAATTTGTCTCACAAATATCTTCTTGCCAACTATACAAATCATATTTAAATCAATTACTTATCTCTGGCTTTATCTGGATGAATAAAACAATGATAATTATCCATTAACTCTATCTTTAGCTTCTTGCCAGCTAGGCATTTTGTCATTTTCTAAACTCTCTGTTCTGTCAGCCAATACTTCAGTTAGTCATCAATGATAACTGACTATTCCATCAGTGTGACTTCAATTGTCATCGGGATCTCCATCCTTGTCTTTTCCATCGGGCAACATTGAAATTCTATCTGTCATGTTACTCTTTGTTTTTCTCGTCAGGCAACACTGTAACTATGCTCGTCAGTAATTCTGTGCATTTCCTTGTCAGGTATCACTGTGAATTTGTTCTTTTTATCTATCTTTCATGTGCATTCTGTTGGTGTTTTTTTTCACTTAGTTAATACTTGACTTGTATGCTTTACTGATAGCATAGCCTTGGTTCCTGTGGTTCTCTAAAGTCTTTGGCATTATTTACATGATCGTATAGATTATATTAAGTTTACATCAATGAAAATATAATATATTAACTGATTTAATGCCTTGCATGATCATTAGCTTAATATCTTCAAACATTTAATTAGTTACATGTCATCAAGTATATCATTAAGATATACAACTAAAAACTTCCCTATGAATTCCTCGAGTACTTCATTCATGAGCCTCATGAATGTGCTCAGAGCATTTGTGAGGCTAAATTGCATTACAAGCCATTCATATAACCCATATGTGGTCTTGAATGTTGTTTTCCATTCATCCCCTTCTTTCACCCTGATTTGGTGATAACCAATTTTCAAATCCAACTTGGTGAAGTACATTTCCCCTCCAAGGCAATCCATGAGATGCTCAATCCTAGGTATGGGGAACCTATACCTTATTGTAATTATGTTTATGGCCCTTGAATCTATGCAAAGTCTCCATTTTCCCCACTTCTTTGATGCCAACACAATCGGGACTACACATGGGCTTATACTCTTCTTGATCAAACCTTGACCCAAGAGTTCTTTCACTTTCCTTGCCACTTCCAAATTATGATCAGGGGTAAACTTATAAGCTTCCTTATTAGGAAAAGATGCACCATAGACAAATTCTATCTGATGGCTTATCACCCTTCTAGGAGGTAAAGTTGCAGGAGCTCCCTCACTCACTATAGCTTTATACTTCTCTAGAAATACTTGTATCTCTAATGGTAATGGCTCCTTGACAGGATTCTCTTCTTCCTTAGGCTTAAGAACAATAGCATATCCTTCATTATCTTCATCCTTAAGATCTTTCAAAAACTCCTTCCCACTACACAACATGATGTTAGGATTCCTTGACTATGGTTATGCCTCTTCTAATAGAGACTGAATCTTGAAATTTTTTCCTCCCTTCTTGAATGTGATGGAATTCTCCTTCCCATAATACATTGCCCCATTGTCAAATTTCCAATCTCTTCCTAACAGAAAATGACAAGCAACCATTGGTATGATGTCACACAATAGTTTGTCTTTATACCCTGCTATAGAGAATTCAACCCATGTCTACTCATTCACCAATACACTTTGGCCTTTGTTTAACCAAGTCACCTTATATGGATTTACATGGGGTAATTTGGTCAACTTGATTTTTTTGACTTCTTCCTCTAAGATGATATTGTCAATGGAACCAGAGTCCACTATCACCTTACAAACTTTGCTAAGGATCTTGCATCCTATCCTAAACAAGGCCCTCATATTCTTGGCTTCATCCTTAACTAGTTGTCTTATCAACACCCTCCTAAACATTAGATTTTCACCCATCTCTAAATGTAGATGGTCAATCTCAGGAGAGCTTTGACACTTAAAGTGTCCTCATGAGCATAAGACACTCTCTTATCATGATTTGAAGTAGTGGGATTCTCAGGGAATCTATATGTTGGATGGCCTAATTGAACACAGTTGTGACACTTCATACTTTCAAAGTATGAGTTAATTATACCTCCTCTTCCTCTTCTAGAACCTCCTTGACTACCCCTACCTCTATTATATCCCCCTCTTAGAATTATTTTAGTATTATTCAATGTCATTTGGTCTCACCTTGTGTCCTTTTCTCATTTCCTCTGCCTTGATAACCTCCTCTTTGACCCCATTGGTCTCTTCCTCTACCTATATTCTTGAAGTTAGAGTCACCTTTCTTCCTATTCTTTTCCTCCACCCTTAGAGCTAATTGATGAAACCTCTGAACTATGGTTAGTGTCTACAAACTAATCACTTCTTGGATGTTCCATTTCAATCCACCCAAGGACCTTGCTACCTTAATTGACTCTTCTTCTTGTTGCTTGGACCTAAGACACAATCTCTAGAATTCCTTTGTATAAGAGGCCACATCCAAGTCTTTTTCTTCAAATTTTGTCTTTTCCTATGAAGTTGAATCTCATAGTCCTCTGGCAGATAATTCTCCTTTAGCTTGGTCACCATTGCATTCTAATTGGCTATGCGTTTCTTACCTAGTCTAACCCTCTCATCTTGAAGGTATTTTTTCCATGTTAGTGCTGACCCTCTAAGTCTTGATTTGGCCACATTTAGCTTTTGTGCCTCTATCACCCCTTCACACTTGAAATGGTTCTCCATTCCTTCAACCCAATCCATCACTGCCTCAATGTCCTTCTCCCACTAAACAGGGGTATCCCTTCCAATGATTTTCCACAGAGTGATTTTATGGTCTTCAAGAATGGCTCTTCATTCAATGGTGGGTCTGGTTTAGGGATAATGTCCTCCTCATCAATGTTTTTACCCGTATCACTGCTTTCAACTTCTTCTAGCCTTATCCTCATTCCTTCAAAGATCTTCTTCAAGGATTTGGTTTTTCACCTTTTTCACATCTACCTCTTTAGCTAGATCTACATTAGTCACCATGCTTGACTCTCCCACTGATTCACCAGTAGCTGCAGACATACACTGTCTTCCCAAGTCTTTAACTTTCTCTAATACCAATCTCATGTAACTCTAGGTCTTTCTCAGTGCCTTACCTTCCTCTAGGGTATCCTATTGGTCACTTCTTAACCTATTAGGGTTCTTTACTAACCATAACCTTCCAAGGAATCTTTCAACAAGATCATTCTCCTTTCAACTTGAATACATCAACTAAGAAACCAAAACATACATCACCTAGCACATTAAAGCTCTTCTTGCCTCATCTTCATTAATTGATCCAACATGATTAAGAACACTTCTATATGGAGAGGTAGGCTTCCAGGATGTCAATGGGATCCATTCCAATACCCCCAAACACACTTTTCACTAGAACCCTAAATGAGTTCCAAGAAACATACCAAAATTACCCAAAATAGGGCTACAAGAAATTAGCCCTAATTAGGCTCTTTTTCTCAAATAACTTGAAATAACCCTTAACAAGATGGTAAACTTAACTTTGATCCTGACACCGTTTACAAAGACCTAAAATATTTTCTAGGTCTTGTCCCCCCAAACTATCTGTATAGTTACTTCCTAGTAACAAGGTTAAAATTAGGGGTTTCAAATCACAC
>MU227823.1:810270-817770 GCA_018584345.1 Thuja plicata | reverse complement strand
TAACAAATTGGTGATCTGAAAAAATACAATCTCACTATTGTTGATACAGATCCTTTAAGTGCAAATAAAATATATCACCCCAATGTTAACGATAGTACCTTCTGCTTGATTATTCTTGGTTGCCTTGCCTCTATTCTAAAAATTTGATTACTGCAATGTAGTCTTTGTCTTAAAACCCTTGTCTGATATTTGATGTCCATATTATGGTAGCTACTTGATCATTTATTGATCCACATACATTACAAAATGACATCTATACATTATATATCAAACTTTGTGCCCTAATTAGGGCTTTACAATAATATCCCTAACCTAAGATCAACAATGTCTATAATTTACCTTGATCATCTAAATATAGGAGATATAAACAATTAATGTTATGAATCTGTAATAATGCTCTCTTCAATCATTGTAAACCATTATCTAGGTTACAAAAATTTTGTTACCTAGAATGATGTTCCATAAAAAACTTTTATGTGGCATGTGGTCCACTCAATTAATGTTGTTTCGTGGTGCTTGGTGTTCTCTGTGTATCTTGGTTATACTATTGTTCATTTATACTATGTATATTGGTGTAGTATATTGCTCAGTAAAGTGTGTCTACTTGGTAATCATTGCACCCGGTTAAATCTGTGTGTGATCATTGCTTAACTCTATACTTCAATGATTATATCACTTGGTCTGATTGTGACCCTGTTACTGACTATCCATTTGAGTGCTTGCATACTAATGATAACCTTCAATGCTCATTTGGAGTAACAGTCTCCCCCTTTGGCATTAGTATAAAAAATTTATTACTATAAATTGTGACTCCCCTTTTTACATGCTCAATATATGTATATATGACTCCTCTGACTATATTTTCCCCCTTTACTATACTTATATCCATATATTTCCCCCTTTTTGTAAATAATGACAAAAGGAATATAACTTACAATTTGTCAAAAATGTTAGGATGGTCTTTCTTGAGATTTTCCAGTATATTCTCCCATTCCTCTTTTGAATTCTCAAGGGTTAATTTCTCTAAGTCTATCTGAGCATGCATATCATATATGCTTCCAGTGACTAACAATTCTGGGGTGGCAATCAAAATTCTTTGCCAATGTCACATGTTTTTGCATCATAACCAAATGTATTAGTAACGTTGCCTATATCTTGGTTACCTATTCACTGATTTTATCCTCTTCTTTCTTCAAATCTAGTCTTAACCGCTGCTTTTGGAGAACCTCAGTGTAATGCTTCTGCAATGCATGTTGCTTGGTTGATAGACTAGTTGCACTATCTTTTAGATCTTGATCTATTTTCTTCAGCTGTTCACTAATCTTGGTAATGAAGTGATCTAAAGTGAATAAGTGATATAGAATTGTAATGGATTCAGATATAATAGTTTCTAAACCACTTACAAAGGAAGACATAGTTACCTTGTTTACTACCACTACCTGGCTAATCTTTTCAGTGACCTTGTACTGTATCTTCTTTTCAGCTCTCTCTTCCAATTTCTTCTCGGCATCAATGTCACATTTGTTAATTGCCTCGGTGAGAAGTGAAAGTTGATAAAGTATGGGGGTTTATTCATCTATGTTCACATTAGTAACAACTTGCATGAGAATCTCCTTAGCAGTCTCTAGTATGTGTGCACTTTTGCATTCTTGCCTCAGCTTGTCCTGTGTTCCTTTTTGGGTGCAAAGTTCTCCATATATTTTCAAAGCTTCTTTTTGAAGTGTTCATGGATCACAATCAAGGATGTCGATGATCTCATCAAGTTTCATGAGATCCTTTCTTCCATTCTTCTTTTTCTTATTCTTCTCTTTGGTGCTCGATGAAGTAGATAATGTCAATGTCAATTTAGCCTTTTGCTTGGTTTCTTGCTTGGCTGGCTCGGTACTCAGTGTGATGACTTGGTGAGGTTCCTCAGTAACTAACCTGGTGTCAGTAGTGTAACATCATAAAATGGAAGAACTTCTATTTTTGGACTGGTTTATCCCTCTAACTAAGTGGTTTTGGGTTATGTCAAAAGCCTTGAATAGATCTTTGACTTGGATCTAGATTTTCCCTTGTTCTGCCCTATTTCCCACTTCTCTCCGACCTATTTCTAGCATCTTTCTCTAAACATTTGAGGTTATTAAACTCATGGTCAAGGTCAACCTTGACCCTAACCTAGGTCAAGGTTGACCTTGACCCTGGCCCAGGGTCCAAATTGTAGGTTTCCAATGTTTGTAGATGTTAGGCTTTGGAAAGATTTAATTCCTACTTCTGAGTCGGCTTTTTCAGAATCCAAAGTAATGAATCTTAAAATTATATTTTATATAGGTCCACTTCTAGGGATATTGGCCTAATTGGAATTTAATTCTCCTATGTAGGCTTATCCAAAAGATTTTTCCCTAGATTTGTATATAAGGAAGCTTTTCTCCTCTCATTTTTAGTAAGACTTGAAAAGACAATATTTGGAGACAAAAAAGAATTGAAGCACCTGAGAAGAATAATATATTGAAGTTATATTTACTCTCAAGCATTCAAGAATTCAATAATTCAATCATTCAATCATTCAAGCATTCAATTCATCAAGGAGATCCATTGGTAGCCATTGAAGGATTCAAGCTCTATGGCTCCCTATTGTTGAAGATTTCTCCATCCACATCCATGCAAGCTTCCTCCTATTTCAAGATCCATTCAAGATTGGTGTTGAAGATCTAAAATAAATTGATTTTAGACATCCTAAATCCTACATTCTACATTCTACATTCATTTGGAGCATACATACTTGTGGATCCAAGGATTTGAATCCTCTACAAGGGTTTCTGTACAAGCAAGGTTAATTTGTTCATTTACTTTGTTTATCTCTGCAATTTCAATTATATTATAAGGTTAATTACAAAACTGGGGTTTTACCAAGGAAAAACCCTCCCCCCCAGAAAAAACATTTTTCTTGTAGGTACAGTCACAGGAAAGTGATTATAGAGCAGATTTGAGTACCCTTTTCCATCTACTTTTAGGATCCGCGTACAAATTTTTTGTCAGAGTAGTTCAGGTCAATGTGAAAATAAAGGGGTGCAATTGCATGCCTTCATTTGGTTCAAGGTTGAACTGACTCAGAAAAGGAAAATATTCTTGGGTTTGCTCCATCTCTATGTTTTTGTTCCAGATCCGGTTGCAGAATTTCCCAAAACCTGATATAGACACCAGAAAATAACAATTTCTAGATTTGCTATACTTTGAGGTTAGTACTTGTCTTAAATAAATTTCAATTAATTTTTTAATCAATTAAAATCTATTTCATACTCTTCATACATAAACCATGAATTTAAGGTGCTCTTCTTTCTTCTTGTTTTTGAGTGATTGATGCATTTGTGCATTAACTATTTTTCTTATGGTTGATCAAAGTAGATCTTTCCTTTGTTAAATTTGGGGGTAGGAGGAGAATATTTTCTTCTACCAAAACCTTTAAATACACATTCAACACCCATTTCTTCCATTACATACATTTACATCGTTCACATATCTATCTTACATTTATATATCATACATCTTGATCACATTTTTATATTATACATTTTGGTGAACCCGCTTACGAAAAATCTTTCTTTTGCGATCTTATTTTTACATTTCATGTTAGATCTTGAATGCATATTATATAAGCCATATTTTATGTTCTTACATTGACATTTTATTAGTTTAGTTCATTTACATTGCATTGGTGTATGAACTTTACTATCTATAGTCCTACCTATAATCTCTAAGTTAGAAGAAGTTTTTGACTTATGGGTTCTTTTGATCCATAGTCTTCCTCCCCTTTCCATAGGATCCTAGATGAAAATTTGATCACTCATGATTCCAATCCTTCTACAGAGCCTAACTCTTCACACTCATCTCATGATGAGGATGATGCTTTAAGAGTTCCTCCTAAACAAGTCCAAATATTGTCAACTAAACTTGATAAAATGGGAAATTTTCTTATTCCAGAAAACCATAATCAAGATTCTATTCAAGATATAGAGGATCTTAAGAAATTCCTTTGTGATAGTGATCAAGGTGTTAATCTCTTGCGTGGTATCACTCAACTTGTGCATTTAAATGTTAAACCTTTAGCTCAAGAAGCTCAAGATTTAATATTTACTCTTGTCACTAGTGTGGAACCTTCTTCCATTCCTTTACCTAGAAATCCTACTTACACTCCTCCTTTGATGACTACATCTCTTACAGTTTCCAATCCTCTAGCTTCAAATCTTTCACTTCCATCTCTTCCTGTGAGATTTCCACTAGTGTCTCTACCTACCTCACAACCTTCTTACCATAGTGTCACTTTTACCTATTCCAATCCTCTTCCAACTATGGTTCCAAGTGTTCCACCAGTTGTGTCTTCCATTCCCACCACTTCCTACACTTTTCCTAGTGTTCTTTATGTTTCTATACCTTCTATTTCTTCTAATGATTCCACAATCATTAGTCTAGCTCAAACTATATCCTCTTTACAACAATAACTTGTGTCCTTAACTCAATCCAAGTTTAGTATTCCTACATGTGACATGGGTAGTCCTTTATCCCTAGACATTATTCATTCTCCTTTCCCTTAGCAATTTGATATACCTAATCTTGATAATTGCAATGGTAAGGGAGATCCTATCACTCATGTTAAAACATTTAAAGTCCTTTATAGTGACTATGGTCATGACCATAGGATTTTAGCCAAGTTGTTTGCTAGAACTTTTTTGTTATAAGGCCTTGCGGTGGTATTGTTCCTTGCCTCCTTATTCTATTGATTCTATTCCAAAACTTGCTAATACCTTTATCCAACAATTCCAAAATAGCATTGGTCTGCAATTGTCCTTAACTGATTTGATGCATTGTAAACAAAATACTAAAGAAAAATTGACTGAATTTATTGGTATATTTAAGAATTTTTATGCTCAAATTTCTTATCCTATTCCTGATATTTATATTCATCATATGTTTATTTCAAATTTGCAAAAGGATATTAGAGATAAGATTCTGGTTACTGAATTTACCTCTTTTCAAACACTTTGTTCAACACTTCATCATTATCAATTACAAGTGAGTAAATTTGAGAGAAACACTCCAATGGATCCTATTCCAGTTGATAAGAGTGATGCTACTCCTAATCCCAATAAGTTTCAAAAACCTAACAACTATGTCAAGATTAATAAACAAGAAAATGTAGTTGCTGATCAAGTTGTTGTTGCATCTAACAATGTCACTTCTGGATCCACTGCTTTTCATTTAAATTGTACATTTAATCCTC
Organism: Thuja plicata; assembly: GCA_018584345.1. Classification (NCBI taxonomy): domain Eukaryota; kingdom Viridiplantae; phylum Streptophyta; class Pinopsida; order Cupressales; family Cupressaceae; genus Thuja; species Thuja plicata. Next base: position 812,513 of record MU227823.1, on the reverse strand, counting down.
TTTCTAGATCTTTACATTCTATTATGAGTAAATTGTTGACTGCTACTATGATTACTTTGCCTCCTATTCGACCTCTTCTTCCTACTATGATCACATTAAAATCCTTTGATCCCAAAGCCTTTTGTCAATACCATCATCAGAATGGTCATGATACTGAGAAGTGTTATTCTCTAAAATATAAGGCTCAAGACTTAATTGATTCTAATGCTTTACCTATTGATAATTTTAAGGGTAGTGGGAAAAAATATGTCTCTCCTCCTAATCATAACCTCCTAATCTATAAGAATCCTTTTCCTACACATGATACTAATACAATTATTCAGCCATCTTCTATGGATATTATTTATGATTCATAGATGGATGATCTCAATCATATTGTTAACCATGTGGAACATGTTATATTGTCTCAACTTGTATCTCCACCCTAGACTCAATCTTAACCTCCTATCCAAGCTCCTCCATCTCAACCTCAACTTCATGTTCAATCTCAACCTTAATTAAAACCCTAATCTAAACCTTGAAAACAACCTAAGGATAAAAGACCTAGGGAACTCTCTATCACTGTTGATGATTCTGAGACCATTAAAGCTCTTGATTATCCCCTCTACATTTATACTAGGATTTCTAAGATACCTACGCGTGCTTATCTTTTTGATCCTAATTCATTAGTCAATGTTATTACTAAAGAAAAACTTTTTATGAAGAACTAACAACGTTATTTTTATGATACATTTGATGTGTGGATTGAAACTTGTAATGGTTTTCTCTACCCATCATTTGGATCTATTAACTTACCTATTGAACTTTGTGGCAAAGTTGTGGACACTACCTTCATTTGTTTCCCTACTTATGATCAGTTTCAAGTTAAGCTTGGTTTTGCTTGGTTGACTACCATGTGTTTTGTTGCTTCTCCTATCCATAAGTGTATTAAGTTCATTCATGATGAATAAGTGAAAATGATTAATCATAGTTTATATCAACCTTCAAGGCCTAGGGATTGTGCTACCCTTCACTTTTTTTGGCCTTCATTACCTAATTCATGTTCTTCTTGAACTGATAACCTTTTTCACTCATATCAAGCCTATAAACATCGCAAGATTCTTGAGTTAAGCTTGCCTCAGATAGATCTTAACCATGGTCTTTTTCCTACACCTTCCATACCTCCTTTATCCTTTGCCTCTAGTTCTGTTAATCAAAATCCTAGTGTTTCTTTTCAGCCTACTAAGAGTCCTACTAATCCTCCTATAGAAGCTATAAAGGAACCGGTTTTTGTTCCTCCTAGTTCTCAACATATTTCAAACAAGAAAAAATGTAATAAATCTGACAATGAACATCGTAAGAAACGTCGAGATAAATCTATGGCCTGTGCCTCTTTTCTACAAAGTTCTTTACCTTCTTTTGACCAGCTTATGCTTGATGTGTTGGAAGAAGTTAATGTTAATAATGATGTTAAGATGAATGATTATGATGATTCTATTCGCATCTTAGATTCTATTTTGATTAATATTGATGATGAAGATACTCTTGATGATCTTATTGATGTCAATTATGAGTAGGAGACTATTGATCTTGATACTAATTTACCTCATATGCTTTCTACACAACTGATAATTACACCTATTATCAAACATCGTGATTCTGAAGAGGATCCTTGTTTAGAACTGGCTATTATTCCTACTGTGTTGGATATAGCCCCCCTTGCGATTTTCCCATCTTACCTGAATGATATAGACCAAGATGGGGAGATTAAGCGGTGCGGTTAATTGGTTTGTCCTTCATGGTAGCCTTTTATGTGTTTTCCTATTGTATCGTGCTTCTCCCATAATATGTTTTCTAAATGTTTGTTAGATTCTTTTATATGACCCTTGCTACTTTGTTGGTACAAGGTGATAAAGGAATTAAACCTATTGTACAATTCCTCTATATGTATCTCTATTCTTCTATATATTTTTTTCATGTTATGCTTAACCTATGCTCTTGTTCGTAAATGTTTTCCTTGTGTACTCCACTTGGATTTGCAAGATGGTAGCATTGATTATTTTTCGTCTCCATGTTGTTGTCCGAAAATACTCTTCTTTGTAACTCTTGTGTTTTCTTTTCTCCATTGTGATTGTAGTCCTACTTTGTTTGAGGAATGATGTCAATTCATTTGCAATAATATCATATATATATATATATATATGTGTGTGTGTGTGTGTATATATGTATATATATGTATATATGTATATATATGTATATATATA
>MU227823.1:785561-810170 GCA_018584345.1 Thuja plicata | reverse complement strand
TTATTTGGTATTTCCCTTGATTTGTCCTCTCTTGGGGGCATCTCGTAGTAGAAACGTAATCATTGGTGTTGTTTATGTTTCCGTTAAATCCATTGATCCTGTTAAAGTGTTAGAAATGACTTTAACATGGGGGCATACACTCTGCTCAATTTTTGCACACACGCACTTCCAAAATATTTTCAAACTTAAAACTTTCTTCTCCCTTTATGGATTAGAGACTAATCCTTAAAGCATGGATTTTTACCTTATTGGATCGCTTGATCCCTCGAGTTTCAATTTACAATGTTTTAATCCCTTAAGGATGGAAGGTTTCCTTAAGACAAGATCCCTCTATTCTTTGACTTTTCTCTTTTGGAATAGAATATTCCTAAGGGTAAATCCTTGATGGGTTGACTAGTGAGTAGCCACATTCACTAGGCATTTCAACTCCATCTTTCCAGTTGCACTGTTTCGTTGTGTGATTCACAATGGGACATGCGTTCTAATTGGGTGAGGTAATCACACCCTCTCTCTTTTTAATTGACTGGTGATGTCTCTCTTATTGTAATCTTGGGGTTGACAAATAATTGAGTCCTTTGGGGCTTGAGGATTGCTTTGTCCCCTTTTTATTTCAATAAGATTATCTTTTCTTTATGATCTCCTTTACCAAGAGTTTGCATCCGGTCCATACTCTTGCTAAAGTAGGGGCTAAATGTATCATCATAAAATGGAAACACTTCCATTTTGGACTGGTTTATCTCTATGATTAAGTGGTTTGGGGTCATGTCAAATGCCTTGAATGGGTATTTGACTTGGATCTATCTTTTCCCCTATTCTTCTCTATTTCCCACTTCTCTATGGCCTATTTTTGGCATCCTGCTCTGTAAATTTGAGGTTCTTGACCTCAGGGTCAAGATTGACCTTCTGGGTCAAGTTTGACCTTGACCCTGACCTAGGTCAGGGTCAACCTTGAACCTGACCCAGGGTCCAAATTTTAGGTTTCCAAGATTTCTGGATGTCAGGCTTTGGAAATATTTAATTCTTGCTTTGGGGTTAGCTATTTCAGACTCCAAAGTAACGAATCTTAAAATTATATTTAATATAGGTCCACTTATAGTGGTATACACCTAATTGGAATTTGAATTCTCCTATATAGGCCTCTCTAGAATATTGTGCCCTAGATTTGTATATAATGAATCTTTTCTCCTCTCATTTTCTATAAGACTTGAAAAGACAATATTTGGAGAGAAAAAAGACTTGAAGCACCTAAGACACATAATATATTGAATTAATCATCTACTCTCAATAATTCAAGCATTCAAGCATTCAATTCATCAAGGAGATACATTGGTAGCCATTGAACGATTCAAGCTCTATGGAGCCCTTTTGTTGAAAATTTATCCATCCACATCAATGAAAGCTTCTTCATATTCCAAGATCCATTAAATATTGGTGTTGAAGATCTAAAAGAAATTGATTTGAAACATCCTAAATCCTATATTCTACATTCTACATTCATTTGGAGCATACATACTTGTGGATCCAATGATTCAAATCCTCCACAAGGGTTTCTATACAAGCAAGTTGAATTTGTTCATTTTCTTTGTTTATCTCTGCAATTTCAATTATGTTATAAGGTGAATTCCAAAACTGGGGTTTGACCAAGGAAAAACCATCCTCCCAAAAAAAAACCATTTTTCTTGCAGGTACAGGTACATGACATCGAATTACAGAGCATATTCGATTACCCTTTTTGGCCTACTTTTGGGATCCGTGAACAGATTTTATGTCGGAGTAGTGTAAGTCAAGGTTGGCATAAAGGGGTGAAATTGCACCCCCGCATTTGGGTCAAGACCAACCTAACTTAGAAAAGGAAAATATTTCCATGTTTTCTCCATCTCTTTGTTTTTGTTCCAGATCCTGTTGTAGAATTTTTTGAAACCTGATATAGACACCAGAAAATAGAAATTTCCATATCTACTATACTTTGAGGTGAGTACTTATCTTCAATTCATTTCAATTAACATTTTAGTCAATTCAAATCTATTACATACTCTTCATCCATAAACTATGAATGTAAGGCTCTCTTCTTTCTTCTTTTTTCTGATCGATTGATGCATTTGTGCATTAACCATTTTTCTTATGGTTGATCAAAGTGGATCTTTCCGTTGTGAAATTTGGGGCTAGGAGGAGAATATTATCTTCCCCCAAAACCTTTAAATACACATTCAACAACCATTTCTTCCATTACATACATTTACATTGTTCACATATATATCTTATATTTATATATCATACATCTTGATCACTTTTTATATTATACAAGTAGTAGAAGTGTCTACCATTGATGCTTTAGTGTTACCTTAACCTTTTTCGGCTACATCAGTGGTATCATTTAGTGCATCACCTTGTGTTGTTCCACCACTATGCTCGGCCTGTGTACCTTGCATATCACCCTTCTCTTCATTTGTATCTATAACCTGCTCGGGTGTCTTTAGTTGTACTTCACTCTTTATTTCAATTATTTGTACCAAAATAGGTAACTGACTTGGTACATTTTCTCATCTGACCTATGATGTGTCTTTCTCATCCATTTTCTTGGTTTCTCTAATTGTATCATCTTCCTTAGCCTTATCATTTAGATCACCTTCAGTTATATATTTTATTGTGATCTCGGGATGTCCTAGATTTCTCAATAGTTTAGGAATACCACCTAGTACATTGTCAACATCTACATCATCAACATCAATGGTTATTGTTTTTGTACTCCTTCAATATCCTTCAGTATAGAATATAGATGTTATGTTTGTTTCCTCCTTGGTGTCCATGATTCCTAGGGTGGAGTGAATAGTTCTTTCCAAATCCGTGTGCTCTCTTCATCCACTTCCTTCATATTTAATTGTAAGATATTCAATATTTATGCCTTCTTAAGAAATCTCTCGGTATACTGCTGCATAATATTTTGAATCTCTTCTAGTGTGCATTCAACCTCTAGTAGAGTGAGAGTTGCCTCTCTTATCTATTTCTCAGTGTTCAGTACATATGACCATCGGGCTGATATCTTATCATATAATGTTTTAGAAATATAAGTAGAAAATTCAATAGGGACTCATTTGAAATTTATCATCATACCTATAATACCTTCTTCAAGTTTTTTCTAATTCTCGGTAGTCAGATCTACATAGGTGTGTAGCTTAGGATGTGCTAACCATCTGATTGTCCTTATAGCTTCAACAAATTCATCAATACTCTTCAGTGCCTTGTTTACCACAACCTTAAATTGTTTAGTGTTTCATCAAAATCATCCTTGTCATCGATATTCCTTATGTATTTATTTCATTGTCTCGATGTTACATTCTGGGTAGTGCTCTTCTGTTTCCTTGTTTGGTATGTGAACTTTCGTGAGGGTCTTGTTATCTTTGCAAATCCTTTCTTTAAATGTGGTGAATTTGTAGTCACCGATTGTGATCTTTTCTTTGGTGGAGACTCAATATTTATGCTTTTTCCCCTTTTGTCCATAGGTTCCTTATCTTTTGCTTCATTAGACTTGGTGGCATCAGCATCATGTTCAGGTTTATCATCTTAACTGACAGAGGTCTTCTCCTCAGTATCATCTAGTGACTTGTCCAATTCTTCATTAGAATATAAATTTTTTTCTTTAAGGTCTTCACTATCTTAGTCTTTTTCCTACCCATCTTTTCAACTTGTAGACCAATAAATATTTGGTTTTGGGCTCATCATATGCGCCAAATCTCATGGAAAATTTGTCAACTAGTTCATTCAATAATTTCTCAATAGATTTTGAAGCAATGTCAATATCTAATTCATAATCTATCAGAGGTAGCCATGTTTTCCTTTCTTGTGCAGCCTTGATTAGGGTAGTATTGGTGTCTAATACAAAACATATTTCATCTTTGTACTTATCTACCAAGTGTAGTGGAATTTGAGTTCTCTTTTCCATCCTAACCTTAAACTTAGAAAAATAATCATTCATGATTGGTTCTAAATTTGTGCCTAAGCTTGTAATCAAATCTCTGAATTGTAGTGTAATTGGTCAGTTGGTCTTCCATTTAACTGTACCAATGGAGGGAAAAAAAATTGAAGGTAGAAGAATGTGCATAGTAGTAATGAATAAAACTTATATGTATTTGACCATGCTAATCTAGTGTTTTTCATGTTTTCTTCAAATTGACTCTGCAATAGCTCGACGAGATCAAGTTGTAATCCTTTCTTAACAATCTTGTAAGCAACGTAAACTGCTCCACATGCAATGTTGTTTGGTCTACTAGACTAGAATATCTTATAGCCAATTAAATATGCACTAAACCTAAGTTCAGGATCATCGATTAAGTCTATCTTTAGTCCTCTTCTGTCCCACTCGGCTCCTGTTAGTTTTTCTATCTTGGTTCTCGGTGGGTGTCTTAGGGATTTTGATTTATTATATATTGGATACTTGGTCACTCTGTGAATAACATCTTTTGTTATCTTCTTTGGCTCATCTAGTCAAAGATTTCCATCATGTACTCTACTTTGAACAATGTGGATCCACTTAGTGCGAAAGACCTTCGGAAAATTTAGGGCATTGGTTAACCCTTTAACCTTTAAATTATTTTGATCTTCTTTTAACTTCCCATTTGTACATAGAGATTGATATATAGAAATCAGCTAAAAATATCATATTTCACCTATCTTGCAGTGAATGTAAGCATGCACGTCTTGAATCAATAGAACCCTAGGCGTAATTGATGAAAATGTGCCTTTTTTGTCAGGTTGGGCTGCAACCTATGGATGGATCTTGTAGTTCAGCTCTATGCAAGTGGATTTCTTAACCAAAACAACCTTTTTCTCCTTCTCCATCTTTGTGTTCATGGTTCGAGATGAGGATTCCCTAATTTTTTATTTTGTGGTTTCCGCAAAAGATGGTCAAATAACTCGGTAAGGGTAGAATGTATAATGACTAACACTAATGCTTCTCAGAATAGACTCAGAATCTCTATAAAATTATTTAAATACTCTACTTCTAATTTTCTCTCTTTTTATCTACTCTTCTTTGTGATCAATGTGTGAATGAATGAGTTCACATCGATCAAATTTATAGAAAATGACTGGGCGGTGCAATAAATGATCATCTCCAACTACTCGGTGAACAAACCTAATACTAGGTTAACACTAACAATAATTTAGCTCAATGAGTGTACCAAATGCTTGGTAATCATAGAAACTTGGTTGTCTCTTCACATATTCATGGAATGGAATTTCTTACTTGGTACATGTTAACCAACACAACTAGATCAAAGTAATAAAAATATAATACCATAGTGCATCTCAATTCATGCTAATTTGGCATTTGTGCAATGAATATAGGAACTAGTGTAAGATATATCTTTGCAAAACATATTTCCATACCTTCTTTTTTTGCTTAGGTGAAGATGGTGGAGCCACCTAATACATTGGATGAGGTGTCACCAACTGTTGTGCTTGGTCTTGTATTATCATTTGTTTCTTTCCTCCACATTTGATTTTTGATCCTGATGATTTCTTCAATTGTATTTCCATTTCCATAAGTATTTATTTGGTCTCCACAGTCTCTTCTTAAGTGACCAACTTTGTGATAGTGACAACATGTCATTTGAGAGTTTGACCAATTCCTAGACTTGGTTTGCCATTGTCTCATACAATTTTCTTCTATATGCCCATATTTAATATAAGATGTACAATTAATCCAAGTATTATAATCCCATGCATAAGCATTGCCTTGTCTTCTTGGTTGATTTACCTTTTCTTGTCCTTTAGGCTTCCATATTTTCTTTGTGATTTTTCTACATGCTTGTGATGTATGACACGCATGTTGCAATTCTAAAACTATTTATCCATGTATGGTTTCTTTTGTGGTTTATTTAAATTGTATCTACACTCATGTACCTGATGTCCATGCTTATTATAGCTATAGAAATTACCATTAAATTTAGGAGGGTTTATAGGAATACCTTTTGCTTTGCTCCTGTAAACATTTGATGTGTGGCTTGGTTTTCCATAGTGATGGAAAGAGGGCTTCTTATGCTTCAGACTTGAGTATACGTTCCTTTGTTCAAGTTGATTTGACGATTCTCCTTGCTCAGTATACCCTAATATGGTATTGTTGTTCAGTCTTCATTGATAGTTCAGAAATTCATCCATTGTCTTAGTACTTTTTTTAGATCTCTTGATCACTTCATTATGGTGTTGTAAAATCTTCAACTCATTTCTCATTTTCTCATTTTCTTCCTTCAATACACCAATGTCATCTATTCTTATAGCAAGTTCAGTATTTACTCAGTTTGCCTCATGATTCATAGCAACCCCTTGATTGGTTATCTCAAGGTAATGTTTAGTAAGTATCAATATCTCAGATTCTTTTTCTTGTAAATTTTTTGTCATTTGTCTTTTGTCACTAACAACCATGTTTCTATCTTGTTCATCTTTCTTTGCATCATTTGAGACTTAAACCATTCTAACCATTTGTGTATCTTGACCGATCTGTAGTGCTTTAACTTGTTCAGTAAGTTGTTGATTACTCTTAGATAGCTTTGATATGATTCCTTCAAATGCATCAAATATGGTACCAAATTCAGATCTAGATGTGTCAAATGGGTCATGGATATCTTCTTCCTGATAATCAGTCTCATGACATTGAAGTGCCATGTCCTTTATTTTAATCAACATCTCCCTGAGTTTTTCTTTGGCTTCCTTGTATTGTTCGACATAGATCTGCAACTATAACTTATTAAAATAAATAGTTTTTTCAAGTGTATACCTTTCCATTGTAATATCTTTTCTCTTCAGTGATTAAACCTTTTAGACAAGATAAATAGCTCTGATACCAATTTTTGGGATAATGGAGAGGTGTGTACTGAGAGGGGAGGGGTGAATCGGTACCCTTAAAAACTTTTAGACTAATCTTTGTAACCAATTGTTATGTAATAATAGACTAGGTAGAATGCATACACCAAACATGTAATGTCAATGCTGAAATGTAAATGCATGTAAAGTAAACAATACACATACATGAAATTAAGTACTCATGACACTATTATTTTTGTATCGCAAAAAACCCCTGTTAGAAGGTAAAAAATACAGTGGGGATGTGACCAACAAAACTTCACAACTGCAGTAAATAAAGTAGCATGTTAAAGCTTATTTAAAGATTGATTACTTTTGATGATCTTACCCTACTAGGAGTAACAATGAGATTTATTAGTTCTACCTCGTGAGAGGATTTAGCAACACAAAGTATGTGTGCACTCGGTTAAGAGATTTACAAAAGACAGTTAAGTCTACTATGTTAAGAGATTTTGGGGTCTATTACAATTGTTAAAGAGTAGAAAAATTGTGATCTCAACAAATACAATCTCACTATTGCTGATAAAGATCCTTTAAGTGAAAATAAAATGTATCACCTCAATGTGAAAGATAGTACCTTCTTCTCTTTTCTGCTCGGTATCCTTGCCTCTATTTTGAAACACTGATTGTTGCAATGTAGTTTGTCTTAAAAGCCTTGTCTGATCTCTGATGTTCATAGTATGCTAGATACTTAATCATTTCTTGATCCACATACATTACAAATTAACATCTATACATTATATATATCAAACTCTATGACCTAATTAGGGATTTACAAAAATATCCCTAACCTAAAGTCAATGGTGTACATAATTTACCTTGATCATCTAAACATAGGAGATATAAACAATTAATGTTGTGAAACCTTAATTAATTCTCTCATCGATCATTGTAAATCGTTATCTAGGTCAAAATTTTTTTTTTTCCTAGAATGATGTGCCATAAAAAAAATTTATGTGGCCTCTAGTCCACTTGGTTAATGTTGTCTCTCGATGCTCGGTGTTGTATCTGTATCTTGGTTATACTACTGTTTAGTTATACTGTGTATCTTAGTGTAGTCTATTGATCGATAAATTCTATCTTCTCGGTAATCACTGCACTTGGTTAACTCTATGCATGATTAGTGCTCTCTGTTAACTCTGTACTTTAGTGATTATACTGACTGGTTTGATTGTGACTCTGTTACTGACTATGCATTTGAGTTCTTGAATACTAATGACAACCTTCAATGCTCATTTGGAGTAACAATATATATATATATATATATATATATATAGAGGATCAGAAGTTGTCATTAGTATATAAGCAGACAGTTTTGGTCGTTCAGTCATCATCACCAAGCAACAACACTCACCGAGCACAGTGATCACCAAAATGTTTTAAACACCAAGCAGTATATCAACCGAGCACAAGTCTATAGAGACATCACTGAGCACCAGTCTATAGAGACATCAATGAGAACTAGTCTACTTAGACATCACTAAGAACCAGTCTTCACTAAGAGACAACATTTCACCGAGAAAAGAGGATCTTATCTACACGTCAACTAAAGCACTTTAATCTTTAAAATAGATTTTTCTTACCTAGACAACCAGTTTTTGTGGATCAAGAAAAGAGTTAATTGTGGATGTAATTAGTTAACAGATTGTATTCATGCAAAATAGGAGATCAAGGTCAAGTTGTAAACCTTGCATCTTAGAGTTTATAAAGAAATGCATGAAATCTAATTAGGTTAAAATATTGTGTATATAGATTTAATAATAAATCAAGAATATGATGATTGTAGCTGCCAAGGATATCTATGGATCAGACAGAGAGTTTCATGCAAAAGGATAGATAAAGGATAATTTAGTTTATGAAGAACTAAATTCAAGGCTACTAAGCATAACAAAGGTATTATCCATCACAATAAGGTGATATACATTTTTGTACTTAATGGATCTGTAACCAGAAATTTTAGATTGCAACAATCAGGCCATATATTGTGTTACTCTCTAAGAATTGTAGCAAACAAAAAAATCTTTTCACAAGGTAGACTTAATAGTCTTTTTGTAAATCTCTTAACTGAGTGCACACATACATTGTGTTACTAAAATCCCCTAACCGAGTAGACTTAAAAAGTATGACATGTTACTCCTAACATGGTAAGATCATTAGAAGTGATCACAACTTGTAGCCCTAATAGGCACCTTCCATTCTGAAAATAGTGAAGCTTTGTAGGTTTCAACCCCACCATTTTTTTTACCTTCTAAGAAGGGTTCCTACGTTATCAAATACTTGTGTCATGTGTAAATGAGTTTCATGAATGTTTCAATGTTTTTTTACATGCATTTACATTTATGCTATGGTATTGTATGCATGAAGTAGAAAAGATACAATGGTCGGCTATCCAAGTAATGAGTAATAAGGTTTAAATAGGAAATGTTTTCAAGGGTACTGATTCACCCCTCCCCTCTCACTACACACCCTTCCATTATTTCAACAATTGGTATCAGAGCTAGTTCTCTTATTTGAAAAAGTTGAATCAATTGAGAGAAAAGATCTTACAATGGAAAGGTATAAGCTTGATAAAAATATTGAGAATCAGAAATTGCAAATATAGATTTTCTTTGAGCGATACAAAGAGAGAAACAAAATGAAAGAGTTATTGGCTAAAAGAAAAGTCATGGAATCTTGCTACAATGAAACTGACTATCATGAAGAAGAGATAATTGACCTATTTGATTCATCTAGATCTGGATCTGGTAGTATATCTGACACATCTCAAGGAACCATTATAGATCTAAATGAAATCAATCAACATCTAACTGAACAAGTGAAAGTACTCCAAATTGGTCAAGAGAGACAAATTGTAAGAATGATTGATGTTATGAATAATGCAAGACGAATTGAATAAGAAAGAAATTTGGCTATTGATGACAGGAGAAATATTACTAAAAAATTGCAAGAGAAATAATCTGAGATATAGAGACTTATTGAACATCACTTTGAGATCACCAATCAAATAGTTCTTATGAGTCATGAGGAAAACTAAGTGAACATGGAACTTGATGGAAAATTGGAAGTTATTGGTGAACTAAAAGAAGAAAATGAGAAACTAAAGCATAAAGTGAAGATTCAACAACAACATAATGATATAATCCAGAAATCTGAAGACATTACAAAATAATGGATGAATTTTTGAATGGACAAAGAAGACTCAATGATAATAGTGGTTTAGGGTATACCGATCATGAAGAATCATCAAATCAAGCTGATCAAAGGAATGTCTACACAAATCCAAGACCAAACAAGCATTCATGTAATTACTGTGGAAAACCATGCCACACATCAAATGTTTGCAAGAGCAAACCAAAAAGTATTCCTAAAACTACTTCTACATTCAAAGGTAATTGTTATAACTGTAACAAGAATGGACAAAAAGAACATGAATGTAGATCTAAGCTAAAAAGAAGAAATAAGAAATCTTACATGGAAAAACATTTTCCTACTTGTAACATGTATGGCCACACATTTCATGAATGCAGGAAAAAGATAAGCAAGTTTGGAAAGCTAAAGAACAAGAAAATGTATATCAACCAAGATGATTTGGCAATACATATGTTTGGGATTACAACACTTGGGTAAATTGCACAGCATGTGGTAGATATGGATATATAGCTCCTAACTATATGAGGAAATGGATAAGAAGATCCAGAAACTAGAATAACCCTAGAATGGCATGCTTACACTATCATAAGGTTGGTAAGCTAAGTAAGGACTGCAAAGACTGAGTGATAGAGTCAAGCACTTTTGCAAATGGAAATACTATTGAAGACATCATGAGAATGAGAAACCAAATGTGGAGGAGAGCTTCAAACAATGAAAATACTAGACCAAGAACTACAGTTGGTGACACCTCATCCAATGGATCAAGTGATTCCACCACCCCTCAAAAAGCAATATAAGTGCATATGGAACTACACTCTACAAAGGTGTATTTTACATCAGTTCCTATATTCATTGAGAATATGCCAAATTAGCATGAATAAAGATGCATCATGGTATTGCATGTTATGTTTTGTGAATCTAGTCTGGTTGGTCAATATGAACCAATAATAAACTACGCATCGGTGAACATGTAAAATACAACCGCATTGACACTATGTACCGAGCATTGTATACTCACTGAGCTAAAGACTTTGGTGTGTTGACTGAGCATCTCATATTTGTCAAATGAGTGGTAGGTGAAGCATTTAATGCATTAGTTAGGGTATTTTTCTATAAAAAAAAGGGCAATGTGAACTCATTAGTTCACCCAACATTAAAAATAAAATTGAAGAGCGAAGAAGAGAGATTCAGAGTGAGTAAATTGAAAAGCAATTCACAACACCTTCAAAGCTACTCCAACAGATTTCAAGCATTCACATTAAACATCTAGTGAGTATCTAGACTCATCGAATTAAAAAGTTATTTGCGAAGAAGCCCTAAATTAACGAACAATGGCATCCACTTCATGAACCTCAAAGATCAAGATATCAAACGACAATAAGGTAATTTTAATAAAGAACTTGACCTGTGAGGAAACTAACTACAAGCTCTACCCTGAGGTTTCTTCTCAACCCGACGACAAGGAGCATTTTTTAGTATCTCGCGTAGGGTTTTATTGGTTGAGGAAATCCATACATACATTCACTATAAATTTGTAGAGATTGGAGACTTTGATCTTGATGAATCTTATTAGAAGCTATGCAAGGACAATAAACTAAAGTAAAAGTAAAAGAACATTGAAGTGAAAGGGTTAACCAATGCCCTACTATTCCCAAAATATTTCAAAAGAGAATGGATTCACACTGTGCTCATCCGAGTGCATGATAGAAAGATGTGGTTATATGAACCCAAGCCAATCACAAAGGATTTGATTCACTAGATACCTGATAACCGAGAAGGAAAAATCAATAAGACACCCTGGATGTCTAGAGATTGAAAATGTAACTAGAGACGAGTGGGATGGCAGAGGTCAGAAATCCAATTCAATCATCGACCACAAAATAAAATTTGGTGCGTATGTGATTGGATATAAAATATTTCAAGAAAATAGATTGAACAACGTTGCTTGTGGATCAATCAACACTCCATAAAAAATTGTAAATAAAGGAGTACAAATTGATCTATCTGAGATGCTATTGAAACAACTGGAAGAGAAAATTAGAACAATTAGATCAATGCGGTCTAATACATGTAAGTTTTGATCCCTACTTATGTGCACATTCTTTTACTTCCATAATTAAATTCCCTCCATTGGTAATTTCACTTGGAACACCAACCGACCTATCCCATCACTGATTAGTGATTACATTAAATCACTAGGAGATAATTTCATACCACTATTGGATGCATAATTTACTACATTCAAGAATAGGATGCAGAAGAGGATGAGAATCCCTGTCTAATTAGTTGAAAAATACAAGGATGAGATATGTTTTGTGGTTGACACCGAAACAACACTCATCAAACTTGCCAACCCAATAATAACATGGTTACCACCATTAGATTATGAATTTGACATAGATCTAGCTACAAGAGCTATTGAAGCCTTGCTAAATGAACTAGTTGACAAATATATAAGTAGATTTAGCACATATGAAGAAGCCAAGTCAAGAATTAAGACTGCTTTAGTAGTCAAGAAAATAGGAAAGAAGAAAACATGAATGGTGAATACACTTCAGAAGAAAATATTTGTAACTAATGAAGAATTGGAACAATCAGTAGAAATCATAGAGGAATAGTCACCCATTGGTGAAAGTAAAGAGTTAAGTGATTTCGAGTCTACCGAATAAGATGGAGAGCTAGCACAGGCCAGGAAAAAAAAAATTTACTAAAGTAACGGGTGCATCTAGAACAAGGAGAAAAACACATAAGGTAGACTCACCACCATTAAAGAAAGGAACTGTAAGGGCATATCAGAAAAGGAAATCCTCAACTGAGCTACCAGCACCAATACAATGAAATAAATATGTAAGAGGAAGAGAAGACAAGGATGAATATACTGGAGAAGCTAAAAGAGAACAAAGAATCCAAGCAAAAAAGGAAAAAATACCAAAGACTATTGACAAAATTGCACAATCAATTGTCAACACAGGAAGTATACAACATCATAAGATTAGACAATGGGGAAATGTGTCTACTGAGGATCAGAAAAAAATAGAAGAGGAAATCATTAAGATGATGGTAGATTACAACTATGTACCTCTTCAATTTGGGAATCATATTCCATAGGAGCTACAAGACAAGATATCAACTAGATGGACATATGCATTGCACATGGAGAAACATATGTGAGAGTGATCCCTAGTTACATTCATTCCCAATTCAACAATTGAAGAAATTGACTCAACAATGAAGGAGCACACAAATAATTTTTTTGCAAAAACCAGAGCATACAAAGTAATGTAGAACAAGTCAGAAGATATTGACATAGAGAGCAATGAGATTTAGACTCAAATATTTAATTGACCCAAGCATATACTAGCTCTAACTAAGATTGCTCGCACCAAGGAGGAGGCCACACCAAGCCCCAGGCATATATTCATCAACGACATCGAGGATGTCAATCCCATTAACTTAACCATAGAAGAAAGTAAGGTCATGGATGATATTCTTTTAATATTTCAATCATTAGGGGAAACACATGTCATAATTATACAATATATCCCTCATGGTGATTCTGATGATAATTCCAAGGCTAATGAAGATGTCAATATTGCCACTGAGCCAACAAATTAAAATGACACTACTGATGTTGCACAGATACTTGTACCAGGTAATATGCCTTACTTGATGCAAGCAATAAATATAATGATGGAATCACAACAGACACCACCTAAAACTAAAGAAAACATACCAATGGACAAATGTGATGAGCATGGGGAGAAGACAAACACCAATGGAGAGGACAAACCGAATGATGCACCTGTCAAGAATACTAAGAAGGCATATAAGGTTTCAAGTCAAGACAAAGTTGAACTAGAGATGTCACCTGTCGAGAACACTAAGAAGGCATATAAGGTTTCAAGTCAAGACAAATTTGAACTAGAGACATCTACAATCGACCAACAATTTTAGACTGAGCAACCTACCCAAGGAACCACACCTCCCATGCAATAAATGATAGAAACTAAGAAAAAAAAGGCTCTTGTGATAGTACCTCATTCCTTTGCCTCAAGATACATTCAAAAGAAGAAGAAGAACAATAAAATTAAAGACCCCATTACACTCAATGAGATCATAGACATACTCGACTCTGATCCAAGAACACTTGATCTCAATTCACTAACAAGATATGGGGAGCTATGAAAAAGAAAAGCACAATAGGACAAGATTAGAAAGGAACACAAAAATTCACAAGTCCTAGAAACAACAAAGGAGATTCTATTGCAAATAGTGCCTGACGCCAAGATTGATCAAACTACACCCATCATTGATCAACTTGCAATTCTGACTGAGACAATCACAACACAAGATGTAGATGCCAAGAAGGTCATTGAGGAATGAGAAGACGAGAAGTATCACCACAAACTCACTGAAAAAATCAGCCAAGAAGTGGCAGAGGATAAGGTGAAACTCTCTAAACTAGTAGCTACATTTGAACCTATTATTTATGAATTAGTTACCTTAGTTCAAAAGTTGTACACCCTAGAGCACTTCACTACTGAGCATAGTGAATAGGTAGCTAAGATAGATGAAAATCTAAAATCTAGTGTGATAATTATTTCAACCAAGCCAAATGCATTCCAACTACATTATGAAAATATTGTTAAATCTAAATGGTTAAGACTTGAAATAAAAAAGGTAGAAAGAAAAATTAGAAATGAAGTAACCGAGCTAAAGGCCATGTTACTACCGAATCTCACATGACTACAATAGAGACTCTAATTAACACCCCAGAGATGTCATTCACAGAAAGAATATATGACATGCACGCTCAAATAAATTTGGAGAAAATGACCCTAGAGCACTTGAAAGAGAAATGGGACAAGCTGATCACAGCCATTCAGCAATTTCATTCAAACATTTTTGACAAGCTGTAAGTTCTACATCTTTGTCATTACTTTAAAAAAAGGAGGAAACATGTACATACATTGTATCTACATATTGAGGTATGCACATAGGGGGAGTCATTGTAAAGGTAAAACACATGGTGTATATATTATACATATCAATTTTTTATACTAATGCCCAAGGAGGAAATTGATAATCTATAAAGGATCAGAAGTTGTCATTATTATATAAGCAAACATTTTTGGTCGGTCAGTCATGTTCACTGAGTGATAGCACTCACCGAGCGTAGTGATCAAGGACAACAGTGATCACAAAAAGGTTTTGAACACTAAGAAGTATATCAACCGAGTACTAGTCTATAGAGACATTACTAAGAACTAGTCTACAAAGACATCATCAAGCACTAGTCTACACCGAGAGACAACATTTCACTGAGAAAAGAGGATCTTATCTACACGCCAGCTAAAGAACTTTAATCTTTAAAATAGATTTTTCTAAGCTGGACAAACATTTTTTGTGGATCAAGAAAAGCATTAATTGTGGATGTAATTAGTTGAATAATTGTTTTCATGCAAACTAGGAGATCAAGGTCAAGTTGTAAACCTTGGATCTTAGAGTTTATCAAGAAGTGCATGAAACCTAATTAGGTCAAAATATTGTATATATAGATGTAATAATAAATAAGGAATATTATGATTGTAGCGACCAAGGATATCTATGGATCAGAAAGAGATTTTCATGCACAAGGACAAATAAAGGAGAATTCATTTTATGAAGAACTACATTCAAGGCTACCGAGAAAAATAGAGGTATTATCCATCACAATAAGGTGATATATATTTTGTGTACTTAATGGATTTGTAATCAGAAATTTAAGATTGTAACAATCAGGTTATATATTTTGTTACTCTCTAACAATTATAGAAAACATCAAAATACTTCCACAAGGTGGACTTAACAGTCTTTTTGTAAATCTCTTAATCGAGTGCACACATACATTATGTTGATAAAATCTCCTAACCGAGTAGACTTAACAAGCCTGACATGTTACTCCTAACAAAGTAAGATCATCAGAAGTGATCACAACTTGTAGAACTGACAGGAACCTTCCATTCTACAGACAGTGAAGCTTTGTGGGTTTCATCCCCACCACAATTTTTACCTTCTAACAAGGGTTTCTGCATTATCAAATACTTCTGTCATGTGTAAATGAGTTTCATGAATGTTTTAATGTTTGTTTACATGCATTTACATTTATGCTATGATATTGCATGCATCAAGTAGAAAATCTACAATGGTAAGTTATACAAGAAAAGTTTTAAAGGGTACTAATTCACCCCTCCCCACTCAGTACACACCTATCCATTATTCAAATTATATATATATATATATCTCTATGTGTGTGTCTATATACATATATAAATATATGTATGTATATATGCACATATATACATATTTATATATACATACATAAATACATATGTATATTATTAGAATTGATGAAAAGCTATCAACCCTAAAGCTCCCAAGAATCACTTGCATGCAAACACTTGTCATAGAAAGAGAGAAGCAAAAGCTATGGAGGCCAGAAATAAGAGATCTGTGAAAGAGGAAACATCATCAATTAATTCAATAATACAATATAGAATACAACTTCAATCAAGATCAATCAGATTTGATTGTCAAATACAAAGAGATCAAACCTTATAAAAGGTGGTCAAAACCCTAAAAAGGGAAACTCTAGGTTTGCATGATAATAATTAATAATAGATTTAATTATTATATGCCTAAAGTTTAGGCTAAGTGACCTAGGGACAATAAGTGACTTTAATAATTAAATCAAATGATTTAATTAATAAGTGGAATTAACTTATTACTCTAACATGTGTGTGTGTGTGTGTGTGTGTGTGTGTGTGTGTGTGTGTGTGTGTGTGTGTGTGTGTGTGTGTGTTATTGTATACCCGCAAATAACTACACACAACACTCTATAAGACATTGCATTATTAGGTGAGCATCAAATTAAATCAAATTGAAACAATCAAACCGACTAAAATAATCTTATTGTTTCCTACATAGAAGATCCATATGAATTACTTAGAATGATCTCATATTTAGTACTAATTCATATTGAATTGACAATCATATGCTGGAAGATTCAAGTAAAATTCATTATAAATGCATTTAAAATGATCTCAATTATCCTCAATTATGCCCCTAAATACATGAATTAACAAAAATTACTATGAAAATGAACTAAATTATGCTAAATTTCTCAAGAATTATACTATCATTAGTTAGTTACTCAAATGCATTCTAATTTCTAAAATGAGCCAAGAATAGCTGTTTTTCATAGATATTCCCTTGGGGGGGTAGTTAGAATTTAAATTTGAATTTGAATTCAATGGTTGTGATTCATCCATGAGGAATGATTGAGATTGAACTCTTGAGTGACCCATGTGATTGATGTCCATTGGATGATGTGTTGACTTTGATGCCACTTTGAGGGAATACAAGTTATGTATTTAATTAATACTCTACCCATGGGATTTTAGATTTTGATATGATTTACTAGGCTAGGATTAATTAATGAATTAAATTTCTCTTTGATGTTAGATCATTGGATTTTTTTATTACTAATGAATTATGAAATTAAATCATTCTGACATAATTTTTCAATTCAGATTAAAACTAAATTTGATATCTTGATTAGGACCTAGGGAAATTCCTTTGAGATCTAGGTCTCTGGTTCAACTATACCAATTTTAGGTGATTATATTTTCCCCTCTTTGAATCGATGTGTGATCAGTGTGTTGATTCAGAGAAAATATAATGTTGATATAATTCCACTTGATTGAATAGTTTGACATGAATCACGATGAAACTACTCCTGATTAGAAATCAATTTTGAACTTGATTGAATGAAAATCGTTTGAGATACTAGAGAATCCAAAATGATTGAGAACTAGATATATTGCAATTTTTGATATTGATGTGAAGACTAGATGACCAATTTGATATGATATAATGAAATTGATCAAAACTTGTCTGATCATTTAAGATAGATTTGTTGGAATTATATTGGAATGATGTACTAAGAGGGGAGGGGTGAACTAGTACCTCTAAAATTTTTCTTGGTTAGCCCATTAACCCTTAATCATCAGTTTGTAAATTATCTTATCTAACTGTTCATCTTTCTTTATGTATATGCAATGATATCATAAGTTCTTTAATATGTAACCATACAAGAAACATTCCTGAAAATAGATAACACATGACACAAGATATGATATCATAGAAAACTCATGTTAGGAAGTAAAAACTGTGGTGGGGATTTTTACCTACAAGACTTCACTATTTTTTGATAAGAAGGGGCCGGTTAAGGCTTACAATTGGTCACTTATGATACCCTACCCTGTTAGGAGTATTATAGTGGAGACCTGCTAATATCTACTTCATTTGAAGCTTTAGCAAGACTATTAAGTGTGCACTCTGTTAAGAGATTTGTAAAGAATGGTTAAGTCCACCTTCTACAAAAGGATTTTAGATGTGATATACTTGTTAGAATGCAACTACATAAGTCTTTGATTTGATGATGTATGCAATCTCTAATTGCTGATAACAGATCCAATAAATCTTCCTATGTATGAGTAATCATCTTTTCATGATTGAATAATACCTTTGTCTACTCGTGTGTAGCCTCTGTGTGTTCTTGATAACTGATGTGAGCTATTTCTGAAATTTGCATGAATTCAGCCTTCTGCTCCTTAGATTCTCTTCATGGCTATCAGCAATAATGAATTCATAATTCACAATTGATTGAACATATATTTATACTATATTTTAGCTCTATTCTTGATTCACGCTTCGCAAGTTAACTCTATATCCAAGGTTTACAACTTGAACTTGATCTTTAGCTAGATATGTTTTAGATCTGTTAGGATGCTTTAAAAAATTTACATAAAGCTTGCTTGACCCTCAACTTATGATTTAAAACAAATTAAAACTCTAAAAATAGAATTACAATTCTTTATCTGACATGTAAAACTCAGATCCACTTTTTGCGGGTTCTCTAACTGACTGTCGGTTCTGACGGTCAGTTTTCTTTGTTGTTAGTGTTCCTTTCTTAAACTATTCACTGGGTATGTTTTTTTTGCTTCGTTGGTTTTGTTCTCAAAAATTGTATCATCGGTGATGATCTTCATGTTATGTTATTGACCTGTCGGTGATGTCCTATTCACTTCGTCGGTGCAACACTTGTCAGTGTTCGTCGGTCAATTTCATACTTAGCATTTTCTTGTGACCTTTTTGTTCTATTGGGTATGCTCATTGTCCACCGGTTATGCTTGTAGTCCGCCGCTAATACTTGTAGTCTACTGGTAATGCTTGTATTGATGATCTTTGTCAATGTTTTTCACTAAGTCTACTAATGGAAAAATTAATGTCATCAATCTCCCCCTTTAACATTAGTATCAAAAACATGATATGTGCAACATACTGAATGTATTAGTATGTACACCTATGTATACTTCTTCCTCAGTCATTTGAATGACTCCCCCTATGTATATGTTGGTAAGTGTAAGTATATATACATATCCTTATGTACTATTCTTTTACCCCTTTTTTTGATATATTGTACATAATTATCTTTACATATCTGTTCCTCCTATACATACAATATACATTTCCTTTCTATTCCTCCTTTTTTGGTAATAAAGGCAAAGGTACTTACATCTTGTCAAAAAGGTGGGAATGTGAGGACTTGATCTCCTCCATCATCTTTTCCCATTTTTCTTTCATCATTTCTAGAGCCATGTGCTCAAGTGATATTCTTACGTGTATATCATAGATGATGTCTAATACAGACATCTCTGGGGTTGCAATAAGGTTTCTTGCTTTAGAAATATGTTGTTGTAGAATAGTAAGATTAGGCAAGATGTGTTCTTGTAGCTATGTAATCTCACCTCTTAGTTGTGTTTCAGCATCCCATATTTCTTTCCTTAGCCTGTTAGCCTCAATGACCTTGTCATGATGCACCTTGATACTATCTGCATTTGAGGTTAGGATTTTTGCACTCACTGTGACATTAGAATCTATCTCTGCTAACTTATCACTATTTTCTTTTGTAAAATTTTCAAGCATGCACATCTTTTGAAATAAGGTAATTGCCTCAGCAATCATTGGCTCTAATTCATCAGTTAGTTCAGAGAGATTTACCTTGTTCAGTGCCACTTCTTGGCTAATTTTATCAATTAACTTGTATTGATACTTCTTCTCTGCTTGTTCTTCCATAGCTTGTTCTGCATCTATATTCTGCTGTGTGATTGCATCGGTAAGAACAACTATTTTCTCCTGAACTGTAGCATTTTGTTCAAGTTTCACCTTAGGAACCAAATATTGGAGAATGTCTCTTGCCTTGTCAAGTGCCATTGTTTCCCTACGTTCCTGTATCATTTTCTTCTAAATGGCTTTCCTTTGGCATAGCACTCCAAACTCTTCAAGTTTATCACTATCCAAAGTAGTAATGTCCCAGTTTGGGACTTCTATTACTTCATCCAGTATAACAGGCAAAATGTCTTTCTTCAATGCTTTCTTTCTCTTCTTCTTTGGATGGGTGGTAGATTGATGTACTACCATTTGTAAATCTTGAGATTGGGTTGACTTGGTAGGTGAGATTCGAGAAGATGAAGCATCCTTTAGTATCTATTTTGATTCCACCAGCTAGTTTGGTGAAGATGTCTCCTCATTTGCCTTAGGTTTATCAATAG
Organism: Thuja plicata; assembly: GCA_018584345.1. NCBI lineage: Eukaryota > Viridiplantae > Streptophyta > Pinopsida > Cupressales > Cupressaceae > Thuja > Thuja plicata. Next base: position 789,507 of record MU227823.1, on the reverse strand, counting down.
ATATATCTTATTTGAGTTTTGTGCCTTCATCCTGATGACATTATTTTTCCATTAGTATACTCAGAGGAAAAACACAGTCAAAAAGCATTACCAGTAGACAACAAGCATCACCAACAAACCAAAAGCAGTACCGGTGAAATGTAAGCATACCCAACAGCATAAAGAATTTTTTGAGAAAAATGCTACGTATAAATGTGACAAGCTTCACTGGCAAACATAAGCATTACCAGTGAACATAAGCATTACCGGCGAACACAAGCATTACCAGTGAACACAAGCATTACCGCCAACACAGTTTCCAGAATCAACCTGACAGGAATAGACAAGCATACCCAATGACATGTTCAGAGAAAGGAACACCGACAATCAAGAAAACTAACCATCAAAACTGAAAGACAGATCAAGAACCCGCAAATTGTGGATCTGAGTTTTACACGTTGGTTAAAGCAATGTAAATCTATTTATAGAGTTTTATTTTTGTTTTAAACCAGATTAGATGGTCATACAAGCTTTATGTAAATACTTTAAATCATCCTAATGGATCTAAAGCATATCTAACTACACATCAGGATCAAGTTGTATATCTTGAATCTAGAGTTAACGTGTAAATGCATGAATCAAGAATTGAGCCTAGATTAGTATAAATAGATGTTCATACTCATTTTTAAGGACATGAATTCTTAATGATTGATAGCCATGAAGAGAATCTAAGGAGTAGAAGGCAGAATTCATGCAAAGAGCATAAACATAATACATCAGTTAATAAGAACACACAGAGGCTACCGATGAGCAGAAAAAGGTAATACTCAATCATGGAAGGATGATTAACAGTATTTTTGGAGCTTTATAGGATCTGTTTATCAGCAATTGAAGATTGCATTTATCATCAGATCAAAGACCTATGTAGTTGCACTCTAACAAGTGCATCACATCTAAAATCCTTTTGTAGAAGGTGGACTTAACCATCCTTTGTAAATCTCTTAACAAAGTGCACACTTAACAATGTTGTTAAAAGCCTCAAACGAAGTAGATCTTAACAGGTCTCTACTGTAATACTCCTAACAGGGTAGGTCATTAGAAGTGACCAAATTGTAAGCCTTAACTAGCTCTTCTTATCTACAGATAGTTAAGTTTGTGGGTAACAATCCCCACCGCAGTTTTTACTTCCTTAACAGGAGTTTTCTACGATATCATATCTTGTGTCTAGTGTTATCTAATTTCATGAATGTTTCTATTATTGTTACATATCAAAAAGAATGCATGATATGATTTCATATGCATAAATAAAGATGAACAAATAGATAAGTTAAATTACAAACTGATAACTAAGGGTTAATGGGATAACCAAGAAAAGTTTTAGAGGTACTAATTCACCCCTCCCCTCTTAGTACATCATCTCAATACAATTCCAACAATTGGTATCAGAGCTGAGTCTCTCTCTTGAAAAGCTTAAATACTTCAGAGAAAATATCAAAGAAATGGATAAGTTCAAACTGGACATGACTATTGAGAATGAGCATTTACAGATGCAAATAAACTTTGAGCAGTATAAGGAGGCAAAGATAAAGCTAAGAAAACTTCTTGATGAAAGATAGATTATGGAAACCAGATTGAGTGAGAAATACTACAAAGAAATGGAAATACAAGAGTATTTTGAAGCAACAAAATCATCAGTGAGCAAAGCTTCAAACAGATCAGTTGAAGAAATTACAAGTATGCAGAAGATCAATCTACATCTAACAGATCAAATCAAGATTCTGCAAATTGGTCAAGAGACTCAAATGGTAAAAATGATTGATGTTATGAATGATGCAAGAAAAGATGAAAATGAAAGAACACTAGCCATTGATTATAGGAGGAAAATTATAGAGAAGCTACAAGAAAAAGAATCAAAGATTCAAAGACTCACTGAGCATCACCATGAGGTCACTACTCAGATTATTCTTATGAGTCAAGAAGCAAACAGATTAAATATAGAACTCATAGAAAGAATATAGATCATTGGTGAGCTAAAAGAAGAGAATGAGAAATTAAAGTATGAAATCAAAGTCCAGAATCAACACAATGAATTGATCAAAAAGGCTTAGGATAGCAACAAATGGATGGATGATTTTCTTGATGGACAAAGAAGAGTCAACAACTACACAGGATAAGGGTACAATGAGAATGGAGAATCCTCTAATGAATCTAATAAGAGGAATGCTTTCACAACCCCAAGATCCAAAAAGTTGTCATGCAATCACTGTGGAAAACCAGGTCACACTGCAAACATCTGTAGAAGCAAAATGAAAGGTATTTCTCAAGCACAATCTACTTTTATTGGTAATTGTTATAAATGTCAAAAGAAAGGACACAAGGTACATGAGTGCATATCCAAAGTGATAAATCCAAAGAGAAAAACCTATATGGACAAGTACTATCCTACATGCAAAATGAATGGGCATACACATAAGGAATGCTGGAAAAAGAACAACAAAGCTTGGACTCAGAAAGAAACTAATAAAAGCTACAATCCAACAAGAGAAGGTAACTCATATGTTTGGGACTATAACACCTGGGTAAATTGCACAACATGTGGAAGGTATGGTCATATTGCTGACAAATGTATGAGAAAATGGACCAGAAGGTCAAGAGGATGGTCCAACCCAGGTATGGCATGTTTACACTATCATAAAGTTGGACATGTGATAAAAGATTGCAAAAACCGATTGACAGACACAAACACTCATCCCAATGGAAACACCATTGATGACATCAAAAGAATGAGAAACAAGATGTGGGTAAAAGCCACAAACACTGAAGGTGCTCGTTCAAGCAATGCAAATGGTTACACCCCATCCACTGGATCTAGTGACATCACTACATCTAACTAGATTGCACAAGTAAGTATGGAACTGCATTATCACAAGTTTTATTATGTATCAGTTCCATTACACATAGTTCATATTATTATATAGGCATGAATAAAGATGCAATATACTGTTACTTGATAATCTACTATAAATCTATCATCGGTTATTGGGCACAATATGCATCAGTGAACACACACAGAAAAGACATGCAATACTTACCAGAATATATCGGTCATAACACAAATTGTATGTAACCTGACAAGTATCGATATACACTGAATCTAGAAAAGCTATTGTCGCAATATTACCGACAATCATCGGTAAAGTCTCCAACACCGCTAAGCTACCCCGACACTTTGCAAAGACACCGGAGGAGTTATGAATGCATTTACCAATGGAGACAGTCTTCATAAACCAACGAAGTCGGTAAGCATTAATGAAAATTAGGGAACCAAAAGTATAAAATCCTAACGAGTAAGCTCATTTTGGTACCAGCAATTTTTTAATAGTGTTACCCAATTTTCCCATTCTGTGCATTTGGTCTGGTTTGCCCTGTCTGTTTTCCTCTGTCTTGTTTTCCAGGTCTTGGCTCTGCTAAAACCCTGAAAACCCTAAGTCCTTCATGTTTAAACGAGGTAATAAACCCTAGGCCATGGCTCTTATATTTCATCGTTACTTTTTAAGTCACTTAGAGCATTTGCTTTATTTCCTTGTCGCTTCGTCGCTTGACCCTGGGTGAATATTCCTGTTCTTCTCATGACTCTGTGCTTTCCTTGTGTCGCGTAGTCTCTTAACACATTAGAATATTCCCTCTGTGTCTCCTGACTTAGCATTTGTTCTTTGGTCACGTGGTCGCCAGATAATGTCATAAGCCTTTGTAAATGGGACCCAGGTCTTCAGTCGGGTGATCGCAAGAGCCTCAGCGAATATTCCCTTTTATCTCCCGACTTTTCTTTTTGCTTTGTCACTTAGTCTGGTGACATTTTAGAATATTCCTCCTTTGTTCTCAGACTTAGCGATTAGTCCTCAGTCGGGATGTCGCGGGATGATATCTTACAAAGAATGGGACCCATCCAGTCGCTTGATCGCGTGAA
>MU227823.1:745179-760321 GCA_018584345.1 Thuja plicata | reverse complement strand
AGCATCGGTTTCCTAAACCATTTTCATCATATTACATTCATACATTTAGATCCAAATAAGCCATCTACATAAGCTGAAACTAAATCAGAACATAAACATCTCAAAAGTACCCTGATTACAAAATCAGATGCTGAATATATAACACCAGATTCCACCGATCCTCAAATGTATAAAAAGTCTCTGATAGTCAAAGTATGTCATAGCATAAACTACTAAAAGCATGAGAACAAAATAGTAAACTATAACAGTCTAGTGTAGGTCTCACACAATGGCTAGTGTTCTTTCATTTTTAGCTTTTCATGCATCATTCATGACATCAATCATTTTCACCATTTGAGTTTCTTGACCGATTTGCAACATCTTGATTTGATCTGTTAGATGTAGATTGACCTCTTGTAGACTTGTGATTTCTTCTACTGATGCGTCTGAAGCTTTTCTTGTTGATGATTCGTTGTATCAAAGAATCTTCTATTTCTAGTTCTTTGTAGTCTTTCTCATTCATCCTGGTTTCCATAATCTTTCTCTCATCAAGAAGTTTTCTCAATTTGATTCTCGCCTCTTTATACTACTCATAATTTATCTGCATCTGTAGCTTCTCATTCTCAATATTCATGTCCAGTCTGTACTTTCACATTGCTCTGATATTTTCTCTTAAGTCTTTAAGCTTTTCAAGAAAGAGACTTAGCTCTGATACCAATTATTAGAATTATATTAGAATGATCTACTGAGATGGGAGGGGTGAATTAGTAGCTCTAAAAATTTTCTTGGTTAGCCCATTAATCCTTAATCATCATTTTATAAATTATCTTATCTAACTATTCATCTTTCTTTATGTATATGCATTCATATCATAAGTTCTTTAATATGTAACCATACAAGAAACATTTATGAAAATAGAAAACACGTGACACAAGATATGATATCGTAGAAAACTTCTATTAAGAAGTAAAAATTGTGGTGGGGATTGTTACCCACAAGAATTCACTATCTGTAGATAAGAAGGGCTGGTTAAGGCTTAAAATTGGTCACTTCTGATGACCTACCCTATTAGGAGTATTACAGTGGAGACCTATTAAGGTCTACTTCGTTTGAAGCTTTAGCAACACTTTTAAGTGTGCACTCTATTAAGATATTTGTAAAGAATGGTTAAGTCCACCTTTTACAAAATGATTTTAGATGTGATGCACTTGTTAGAATGCAACTACGTAAGTCTTTGATCTGATGATGTATGCAATCTCTAATTTCTGATAACAGGTCCAATAAAGCTTCCTATGTATGAGTAATCATTTTTTCTTGATTGAATAATACCTTTGTCTACTCGTTGGTAGCCTCTGTGTGTTCTTGATAACTGATGTGATATCTTTCTGAACTTTGCATGAATTCAGCCTTCTGCTCCTTAGATGCTCTTCGTGGCTATCAACAATAATGAATTCATAATTCACAATTGATTGAACATCTATTTATACTAGATTTTGGCTCTATTATTGATTCACACTTCGCAAGTTAAATCTAGATCAAAGGTTTACAACTTGACCTTGATCTTTAGCTAGATATGTTTTAGATACATTAGGATGCTTTAAATAATTTAGATAAATCTTGCTTGACCTTCAAGTTATGATTTAAAACAAATTAAAACTCTAAAAATTGAATTACAACGCTTTATCTAATGTGTAAAACTTAGATCCATTTTTTGCGGGTTCTCTAATTGACTCTCAGTTCTGACGGTCGGTTTTCTTTGTCGTCAGTGTTTCTTTCTTGAACTGTTCATCGGGTATGTTTTTTCTGCTCCGTTGGTTTTGTTCTCAAAACTTGTATCATCGGTGATGATCTTCATGTTATGTTATTGACCCATCGGTGATGTCCTATTCACTTCGTTGGTGCAACACTTGTCAGTGTTTGTCGATCAATTTCATACTTAGCATTTTCTCGTGACCTTTTTGTTTTGTCAGGTATGCTCAATGTCCACCAGTTATGCTTGTAGTCTGCCAGTAATGCTTGTAGTCCATCGGTAATGCTTGTACCGATGATCTCTGTCAATGTTTTTCACTAAGTGTACTAATGGAAAAATTAATGTCATCAAGATTAAGATCAAAATAACCAATTTGATGTTAAGCGATGAAATAGATTACATGTCTGATTATTGAGGATGATATCATATAAACAATTTTATGTGAATTAATAAAATTGATTACTGTTAGATAGATTCTAAAAACTTGGTCAAATACTCAATTTCATGTAAAGCGATTAAACTAATATCTGACCAGTAAATACTTAGAGCTTCGACCTGATAATTCATTTGATGTGAAGTGATGAAACTTATTACTAGAAAAAAATTATTTTGATGAAGATTGAATGAGAAAATAGTTTGATCTGAAGCATTGAAACTGATTGATGTCCAAATTTTGATCGAGAGAACTAAATTGATGTTGGTCATAATGTAGTTAATTATCTCCTAATGTTCTACTGAAGTGACTACAATTTTTGTGTGGTGTGATGAAATTAATATTCCCTGGTGATTTTTGAAACACAAATACTGATAAGGTCAAGCAATTTGATATGGAACCGGATGAAATTACTCATTCCATGATTGATTAATTTGTTTATTCAAGACATTCAACTTGTTATAATTCCTGGTAAAGTTGATGCCCCAGTTCTTCAGAAATTTTTTATGTTGCTATCCATTTGTTGATTAGAGGGATGATTCCCCCTTGGAATCAAAATGCATGTGATATTGCTTTATTAGGGATGTACAATGAAAGAAATGTCATGTATGGAAAGATGAGATTGAAATGTCGATGTTGATTCCAATAATAACAAGACTACAAAGAAGCAGTAAGAAACTCCTTTTTCATTTTTTCCAAATCAGGATCCATTTGGAAAAAAATCAAGCCAAAAAGGTTTAATTAAGGAGAAAATTAGTGGTTTAAAAGTGAATTTAACTACCGCAAATTTTTTATTTTAATAGGGTAAAACTCATTTTTACTTTTCATTGTTACTAATCACTACACGAGATTTGGAGCACTAAGAGAGAAATGTCGATCCTCGTGGAGTAACACTGCTTCAAGCTTGTTCAACTTCACCAGGGACTAGACCACTAATCGTTAGTATTATGCAGTCGATAACTATGTCATTAATGTTCTTTATTACTTTTAAAATTTGAATCATAGCATCCTTTTGGAAAATTTCATTTAGTATTTTCAAAACATTGTTTACAATGTAAAATAGCATTTCCAGTAATTAAAACAATATTTGTTTCTCTTTTTATGTCATTTCTAGTGTTTTGCAAAACCTTATTTCTTGTTAATAGAGTGTCATTTCCCAAAAACTAGTGTTTGTAGGGAATAAAATGTCATTTCCAGTGACATAGTATTGCCTCTAGTGAAAAACATAGTTTACAGGTTGTAAAATAGTGTCTCAGGTCTATAAACTATGGTTTCCTGCTGAAATAGAATCTACAGTCTGCAAAACAACATTTTCAAGCCAATGAATTTGATTTTGTCTTTTTTTTGGTTTACTAGCTGCCTATTTTTCTTTGATTGAACTGATGTGCACTTCCAGATGATGTTATACTATAGATTACACCTATGGATGTCATCCTTTTTTCCCCATGTATGTAATATTATTTCTTATTAATGTGTGTTGTAGATTGATAGAAGGACACTGAACATGCAAGGGCCTTAACCTTATATCTTTTCCCTGATTCACATATTATCTGCTACTAATCATCAAACGATCTATCATTGTGGACTTAGTTATCTCCTACATATGCTTGAGTATCAAATTAATAAGGGAATTTGACAACATTGATTGAGCACTGGCACTCAGAATATAATACCTAACATCTTCCCACCGATGAGATCACCATCACACTCTGGATGTCCATTGGATTTTGAGGATACCTATGATGGAGGAGATGGTATACCATGAATCTACAGGTTTGGCCTACATTGATGCTGTGATACAGGTCTTCCAGGATCTATTTATTTTTGAGAGACACATTACCTAGGAGCACATGAAGACTCAGTATTCATCCTTTCCCATTGTATTGGTCGGGTTGATTGGTGGTTTCTTGGTGCCAGACTGAAGTGTAGAAGGATTTTCTACTAGATGGACTAGACTAATTGAGGATTTTTTGTAGTGACCTTGGAGGATGGCTTGGGATACTTGTCTCTTTGCCCAATTATACCATGATATGCACTAGGTTGTGTATAGATAGGATAGGTTTATTTTAGTGGGGTTTGTTCTGCTGCACATCAGGGCTTGGGAGTACATCCTTGTTACACAACCATTGGTAGTTAGATCTCATGCACCTAAGGATCCATGTGTATATATGTATGAAGGGGATATTTTATAGCCATAAAGAGGTGACCTTGCATTCTCGTGTCGATCACTAGATGATCTAACAGGAGTTGTTTGGAGACCTTATTTGGATTGTGAGGAGTGGAGAAGTGATTCTTGAGAGATGCCATTTGTGTGTACCAAGAGATATATTGTTGGCTGGATCCCTCACATTATAGAGAGATACCTGATGATCCGTGTACTTAGGCATTTTGGTATGGCTCATTCTATGCAACATGGTGTTGTTTCATAAACTTAGACTAGAGATAAGGAGATGCATTGGGGGCTACAAATATGTTATGAGACCATTATTTAGGAGCAATAGTGAGTAGTGCCTATGTAGTGGGATTATTCTCTAGAGATGATAGATGCAGGGATGAATGCTAATTATTCTCAGTATTTTGTGTAGGATCCATTTCCATGTTTGACAGTGTCATATGAGGTAGCTCCAACTATGGTGGATACTCAAGACAATGATGGTGATGGTTATGGACATGGTGGGGAAGTGACAGTACCTTCTATGGGGAGAAGGGCTAGGAGTAGTGAAGATGATAGAGGGAGAGGGGCCAGGGATCAAGGCAGAGGGATAGGTGATCATGGCAGAGATCAGGGTAGAGATGGGAGTGATTCTACTAGTGGCAGTAGTGGGAGTAGAGGCTAGTCATAGTTAGGATTAGAGGTCCTTCTCATCCTAGTTCTTCTGAGGCACATCAACCTTCTTCTATTTATATTTCTTCTTCTTCACAGATGCCTTCTACTTAATAAATGTCTTCTTCATCACACATTCCTTCTAAACTGCAGATAGTTATGCAGACATGACCAACAGGTATACATGTTCTATCTCCTCAGATAGGTGTATAGTTCTATTGAATAACATAATATGTGATGATGTATATTGGGTTCAAGGACTAAATTACAATTTTTTTAGTGTGGCAGATATAAAATATACATGACACCAATTAGAATTTCAGTATGGAAAGGTAAAAGTCTTTAATAAAAAGGAAGTCTAATTGTCACCAGAGAACAATCTAAATGTAACCTATTCTACCTTGATAATTCTCCTAAGAGTTGTTTTTTTTCAAAGGTTCAAGATGTATGGTTATGGCACAAGAGGTTATGTCATGTGAATTTTGACAACTTAATCAGAGTAAGAAAAGAGAATAGAGTAAGAGGTCTACCGAGATTAGAGAAACCTGAGAATGTCATGTGAAAGGAATATAAAATTGGAAAAATGACTAAGTCAAGCTTTAAAGGAAAGTCTTATGTTACATGAAGAATTTTGGACTTAGTGAACACTAACCTATGTGGACCAATGAGGACACAAAGCTACTATGGTGATAGATATTTCATTTTTTTTATTGATGACTATTCTTGAATGATGTCTCTCATTTTTTTAAGAGTAAAACCCAAAGGTTTTCAAATGTTTAAGTAGTACAAGGAAAGAGTTCAGAATGAAACTAGAAGAAAGTTGAAGTGTCTGAGATCTAAGAGAGGAGGAGAGTTTACTTCTGATGAGTTTACACTCTTCTACAATGCAAATGGAATGAAACAAATATCTACACCAAGGACACCACAACATAATGGCATACATAAAAGAATAAATAGATCCATTGTGAATTGTGCAAGAACACTAATGATTGAGAATGGTATTTATCAAACTTCTTTGGAGAGAAGCAGTCAACACTACTTCCTATACACTTAACCAAGTACAATTGAAGAAAGGTACATGTTAGAGTAGTCATATAATAGCTAATAATTAAATCATTTAATTATTAGTCTATTGTACTCTATGCTTAAGTTATACTTAGGCAACTTATTAGTCTTTAGGGTTTTCCCCTTTAGGGTTTCGGTATCCTTTTATAAGGACTCACCGATTTTCATTTCATTAAGGAGATTGTATTGTATTCTATTGTTGATAATATAGAAGCTTTTTTGTCTTTCAACATGGATTTCATGTCTTTGGCTTTTTGGCCGCCATAGCTTCTTCTCTCTTCTATCGTTGCTTCTAGTTTGTGACAGGTTTGCATGTAGGTGTTCTTGGGAGAATAGGATATTTCCTATTTCTAACATGGTATCAGAGCCATCCTGCAACTTGTTGTTCGTGTTTTGTGGAAGTGCATCAGAAGCTGGAGGTTTTCTAGTTTTTCAGAAGGTTTTTGTGTGGATTTAGGGGGGACCTTTCTTTCTGGTCACTTTGGGCCCAAACAGACATTACCGTTGCACTCAGAGTGCCCAAAAACCTCAGAATCCATATAAAGCTTGTCCATTTTGGACAACTTGACCCCGAGGCAAAAAAATTTTGGTTTTCAGTGTCGTACAGGAACAGAAACTGAGGGAAATAATTAAAAAACCTTGTTTTTTAAGGTTTTTATGCTTTTTAAAAAATGCGTGCAGTGCATTTGGGTTTGGCCACCGCTGGGCCACCGGCGCTCCACCGCCGTCGGCCGGTGACTGGCCCGCCACTCATCTCTCAGCGGCCCCCGCCGCTCCGGTCCCTGCATGGCCCCGCCGCTCTGCCGCCCCTGTGGCCCGCTCTACCGGCCCTGCCACCTCTTGGCTTTGCTCACCTCTGGTGCTCCCGCCACCCGACCCCCTCCACAGTCCCCGCAGCTCCGTCGGCGGTCTCCGCTCCACCCAGTGGCACATTTTTAGCACCCGCAAGCCCCTTTTTCTATGCGGCCAGTCAAATGGGTGACCATGGGCCTTGTTTAAGCCCCTTGCATGCACCATGCACCCGGGGGGCCTATTTTTTTTAGTCCTAGGGGCTTATTTTTTTGTCTTTTGGAGATTTTTTGAGCCCTTATCGCCTTTTTGGCTCTATCTAGAGCATCCAGAGGCCTTTTTTGGACTTTGTTATATCGTCGGAAAGCTCTTTCCAAGATCTTTCCAAATATGGTGATTAGGAATTCTGGGTCTACTACTTTGACAGTATTGTTTTTTGTTGAAGTCTGATGTTTGTTTTTGCCTTCCGGGAGCCATATCTGGCTCATCCAGACTCCATTTTTGGCAAACCAGATATCGTCGGAAAGCTAGTTCAGTGAACTATTCAATTGCAGGGGTCTTGTTTCTAGATTTTGCTCTAAGTTTTCTCTCCTCTGAGTTTGGCAATTTTTGCACTCTGGCAGATTGCTTGGGTTCTACAGGTCCTGGGATCTCTTCTTCTGATCATCTAGCTCACTCTTCTTTCTGACTTCTGAGCATTGTATGCTTCTCCACTGTTGCATCTTTTTTCTGTAAATGCACTGAGATAAAGTGCCTACTTCTGTATATCTAAGATCTTGAGCACCTTGTATAGTTTTTATACTTGCACTCTATTATAAAGTGCCATGGGGGCTTATGATGATTATGCCATTTTAGGCGCATCCAGCTTTGTCAAGTGAGCGTACCTTCCATGAGATTATCCTGTGCTGTGTGTTGGTGACACCACCCTTTATCCTATGTTGGTACTTCTATTGCACTGTTGGTGTTCCTGGTTCTCTCTTCTGCAGATGTTTCTGGCATTGCATTTCAGTGTTCCTGTCACCTCTCCCGGTTCAACATTATGGGGGGGTTCACCTGTTGGTTCTATTGCTTCATAGTTCGATTGATCAGCTCTTCAAACATTGTCTTCTCTACTTGGTCATGCACTTTAGTGGGGGTTCCAGCAGTTTCTTCTGACAGAGTTTTCAGCTACATGCTTCGGAGATGCTTCTTGCTCTTTCTTGTTCCTTTCCCTGGGACATCTTTTCCCTAGATTGGAGGCTTAGTTTCCTTCATCTAGTTTATTTCTTGTACTTGGGTACCTGATCAGGCCTAGTTGCCGGGACCCATAGTTCCTTTCATGCATCTTGTTTTCATGCATCTTTTAGTCTTTAGCTCTTTTGCTTCTCCCTAAGTTACACTTAAGGGGGGGTGTTAGAGTAGTCATATAATAGCTAATAATTAAATCATTTAATTATTAGTCTATTGTACTCTATGCTTAAGTTATACTTAGGCAGCTTATTAGTCTTTAGGGTTTTCCCCTTTAGGGTTTCAGTATGATTTTATAAGGACTCACCGCTTTTCATTTCATTAAGGAGATTGTATTCTATTCTATTGTTGATAATATAGAAGCTTTTTTTCTTTCAACATGGATTTCATGTCTCTAGCTTTTTGGCTGCCATAGCTTCTTCTCTCTTCTGTCGTTGCTTTTAGTTTGTGACAGTTTGCATGTAGGTGTTCTTGGGAGAATAGGATATTTCCTATTTCTAATAGTACACACAAGACACCATACAAGATTTGGTATGATCACAAACCTAATGTGAGTTATTTCAAAGTACTTGGAAGTAGATGTTATATTCTTAAAGATGCTAGAGATGGTAAGTTTGATTCTAAAGGAGATGAAGGAATATTATTAGGATATTCTACAAAGAGAAAATATTACAAATTACTGAACAAATCTACTAAAAAAATTATGGAAAGTGCAAATGTGAGAATTGATGGATTTGCAGAGAGAAATGATGAGGATAGCAAGAAGGAACCTGAAGATTATCAGAGATTTGTGTATGTTCAACCAGATGTTCCTGATACCTTACCAAATGCACAAACTAAGGAGGAAGCTAAATAGGGAGAGCTACCATTGAATGATGGAAATGAAGTTCCATCGACTATCAATATTGTTCTAGAAAAGTATGTGAGGATAAACCACTCACTAAGTAAGATAATTGTAGACAAGGATGCTGGAATAATTACAAGAAGAAAGGTAAGAGATAATACATGCTTTATTTTTTATTTAGAACCAAGAAGAGTAAAGGATGCATTGGAAAATGAAGACTAAGTTAAAGAAATTGGTGCAAGAGCACCCTCAAGTACATCCATTGAAAGCACATCAGTGGATCCAAAAAGGAAGGGTTAGGGTTATGATTGGATCTTAGATATAAGGTTTTGGGCAAGTCCTAAAATGTAAGACAATGGGACACTAAGTGATGTTATAAACTTAGTTGTCCACCTTAGTCAATTTGGAAACTCTTGGGTAGAGTAGGCTATAATAGTCTAAGGGACCTAAGGAAGGGTAGGAATGTCATTTTAGGCCTTCTAAGATCCCCTATGGTGTAAAAACACTGAACTTTACAAGTTTAGTTAGGATTGACAACTTTTGCAAAAAGTTGTCAATGTTGCATAAAGCAACTTTTGCAAAAAGTTGCAGCTTTTGAATCCCAACATTCAAAACCACCTTTGAAGGTTGGAACCACTTGGGAATGATATCTAATGGTGTAAAAAAATCTCTCCATAGTTGGTGTGGACAATTTGTAAATTTTTTGCATTGAAATCAATAAAATCCAAACTATTTTTTGTATTTCTAACTATTTTTCAGAGTTGTATGGTTCTGTATGGATCCCAATACACCATTGAAGGATTGGAAAATTTGAACCAGTGTCTTGGTCAAATGTTCCAATTTTTTTAAAGTCTTGAAGTGCAAAGGGTTGAAATTTATGAATTTTTGATTGCTCACTGGTCTGTGGAAGGTCCTAACTAGGATTTTAACACTAATTTCCTCTTTCCCAAAAACTCCACCATGGGAAAATTATAAGAATTTGGGGAGAGAAACGGGGGATTATTTAATTTAATACTTTACAGGTCTTATATTGGGAGGCATTTGATGGAGGGAGAAAGGAGTGAATCTTCTAGATAGGCATTCATTTGTGACTGTCCAGAATTGAGCTTTTGAGGCACAACTCAGGCCAGGGGTGGAATGGAAGTCTAAATCCTTGGATGTAGGAGTTTTATAAGATCCCTCAAGGATTCCAATTTGTGGGATGACAAATTGAATCTATATTCAAGTATTTGCTTTGGTAAAGTGACCTATTATCCCTATTAGGCCTAGGAGAGAACTGAGGACAGCAAGAGTTAGGGGATTGATCAAGAACCCTACCTTAGAGGGTGTTGTTGGTGGATGGATTAAAAACATTGGGGGTGGTTAATAATTTCTGTGGAGGAGTTCCAAGTAAGTTTCCCTTAGAAATCCATATTTTCTTCCTGTATCCCTATGGTGGTTTAGGTGTCTAAATTGAATCTCAGAGATATCTAAATGAGGGATTTGTGTTTCTTTTCATCTAATATAATGATCCAATATTGATAGAACCCTTGTTCCATCCCTAGATTACTTGGTTCTAGTTGAGTTCTATTTTTCCCTTTTGGGTGTTGAAGGCTAGTGGAAGACCTAGTCTTGTGAATGTGGGTTTTGGGAATTTTTTAGTAGAGCCCTAGATTGTGTGGGAGTAGGGGTATTGTGGATCCCTAGAGAGTAATTTTTGACATAGTTTGGGGCTCTACTCCAGCAATAAAAGAAGAGATAGATCAGATTGAAAAGAATAACACATGGATTTTACTACTGAGACGTAAAGATAAGAATATTATTGGTACAGAGTGGATATTTAGAAACAAGCTGAATGAGCATGGAGATGTAATCAGAAACAAAACAATATTAGTTTGCAAGGGGTATGCACTGATGACCTTATGGTAAGACATATTGACAATTAGTGCCAAAACATTTAGTCATAACTGTAACCACCCTAATTTTGTCTACTCTAACCATAGACCCTATTTTCCCTAAGTGTGATCATACCCCGAATTATGTCAAGACAACTCTTCAATCGGTTGTTATAATTCTTTCAAATCACATTTAATCTCCTAAGTGATTTAATCACTGAATTTTATTAATCACCTAAGCCAATCAAATCAAATCAATACATGGCTAAGGTAATTAATTTAAAAGGAATTAAATAAAATCCTAATTATACCTCATCACTTGCAAAAACCTATCTTCTAGCCTAAATTAATCTAATTAATTGGCTATAGTCCTAATTAATTATCAAAAGCAATAAAAAGCTTAAATAATTAATTTCCCTATTTTTGAATGAATATATTAAATATAATTCATTTCATTAATATTACCTCTAACCTAACCTACCTCAACCACCTTAACCCTAGGTTCAAACCCATCCCAACCTATTCCCCCCATGCTAAGCCTCATTCTAATCTTAAATTCATCCTAACCCACTTCCTAATGATGTCACATTCCTAATCCTATGATTAGGAATCCAACCCACTCCCAAAAGTTAACCTTCTCAAGCTTGACCCTGAACCCTCACCATTCCTCTTAAATGCTTACATTTAATGCATATGCCTTCCACCATGCCTCATTAATGCATTTCACCATTAATGCCTCTTAGACCACCATTAAGGTTTTTACACCTCCATTAATGGCCTTGTCCCCTCTCTCTCTCCACATTTCTTCTATAAATAGAATGAGTTTTTGAGCTCAAATGGCCTTTAATTTTCAAAGTTGAAAGCATTGTCATGTTGTTAAGATTAATTGTGAATCCATGTTGCATTTTAGCTTTGTCATTATGCATTGTTTTTATCTTCATTCTTAGAGCTAATATGCATGTTTCTTAATCATTTAGTTTACTTTTCATTCAAATCTTCCATTCTTAGGTTGTATATGTCCCTGATTTGTGCATAATCTGAGGGCATGATTATCACATTCTTCAAACTCCTCCTAGATGGGAAGAAATAGATTGATTTTAGTGTTTAGCTTCAAACCCTTATTTTTTATGTTTTTCACTAATATAATGATCTATTGAAGTGTCGTGTTGAAGATAATAGGTCCACAAATTAACACACACACTTCTAGCGCCCACCGTGGGGCCATATTTTAGATTTTGCCTCATTTCAAGTTCATTTTTTGCTAATTTGTCTTCCCAGGTTTTCGGAATAGGGTCATTTTTGGTCATAAAGGCTCACATCTAGGAGAAATCATCACATCGCAGAATCTAGGCTCACATCCCGTATTTCAAAAATTGCGTCCTTGAATTCCTAGATTATTTCTAGTACCGGCTCACATTTGGTATATTGCATCACATTCTAAATTTCTAGGATCGTATCTAGTTAAAAATTTTGCATGCTTCATTGCCTAACCTCTAACGTTTCGATCAGTTATGGTTTTGATCTTTTGCATAGCCTAACTAGTGCTCGCAGGTTGCTATTGAAAAGGTGGAAGACTTTGCTAACGTATGGGTTTGCAGGTTTTTAAAAGTTGATTTACCACTAACCTTGTTGCAAGATTTCCAAATTTAAGATATTTTTCAATCACTTGTTAAACCAACCAGATTATTATGCTCTTTTCCTTCAACAAAAATCAGAACATCAAAATTTGGTTTAAAACTTCAAAGAAAAATGAAGTAACTGAACAAGGCAAAACAAACACACTATTTAAATTTCAATTTTGGATAGTAAATGATCAAACTCAAATCACTAAATTTTGTGTCCCAATGAACAAACATCGCTTAATTCATTTTGGGATAGTAATTGAACAAAGCAAAGCACTAAGAACTATGGTCAAATGAAAAAAACAAACTTTGCTTTCACATGCAATGCTCTCATAATCTAGGAATATTTAAATCAAGCTCAAATATCTTCAGGGAATGAACATTGCTTGAAGTGTTTTGGGAGAAAATGGAATGGACTAGAGAGTATGCTCTTCTTCTTTTGAAGAATCAAAAATCTAGAAATCCTACGCTCACCAATCCTTTGTATGCTTATTAAATAGTAGAGGGCATGCCGGTTGAGGAAAAAATCTCCCAGGAATGACCCAAGTGAGGACATGTTTTACGCCAACCCTTCCAACTCACTATAAATAATTTCTTCCTCGTAGGCCAAAGCCTTGGAGGACAGAATAAGTTTTGTTCTCAGAATTTTGACATCATTCCTTGAACATGTCTAGGTATGTGTAGATCGGAGCTTCTTGAATCTTGCTTGCGAGAATACACATATTTAAGTAATCATAGGGCTATACGCCTCAATTTTTCCTTGTGTAATTCTATGGGAGATAGTTTTGAATGGATTGCCCCATTATAAACAATAAACTTTGTAGTCAAAACTACCCGATTCATCTCAGAAAGGGTTATAATCCTTGTGCAAGAAAAAAAGTAATTGCCCCAAGACACTCATCATATCGTGCCCTCACTTGCATTTGGAGTTAGCTAATATGATATCATGATTGAATCCATTACATGTTTGGTGATGGCCATATTCTAATTAGCATTTGAGTGTGTACCTAAGTCAACGAGCAAGGATTTTCATCCTCTACCTAGAAAATAGGGCATAAGGATGTGTTTGTTCCCTTAACAATGTAAATCTTCTTGATGTATCTAAAATTTTACTAACAAAATAAATCATTCAAAACAAGAAAAGAAAAACAATCCTTGGAGTACATGTGTTTTACACACATGGGAACGCTTCATAAAACAATCTGCAATCAAACAAACTTTATGAACTTCCAAAACACATTTAATGAAACTGACAAAGTCTGACAGAAACATCAGAAGATCATATCCTTTCTTTCCTGGCTTGTATCTAGTATCCTAAATCACATCTGGTCAGCATTATGTCACATTTAGGGAGAAAGCTCATATCTTGCATTTCTTAGCTCACATCTGGGTCATCAGAGGCTCGTATCCTATATTTCCTGGCTCGCATCTAGAGGTTCACATCTAGGGAAGTGGGTACATGCAGATTAGTTTCTCAGAAAAACTCAGTGGATTTTGATACCCTTTTGGCTCTTTAGTCTATCCTAGTTGCTTATGGTCTCACTGTTGTTGTTTCAAAACACTTTTTAAAACATCTACCTTGCATTTTCTGTCGGTTTCTCACAATCAGTCTCAATATGTGTGATCTATTCACTTTTCAAAACAAATTTATTCCTAGCTCACTATCATGGCATTCTAACCCTTTGACGTTGGAATCATTTACTTCCACCAAAACATAAATGACACCTCTACCTAGACACACTCACTTGAACGATTTGAGACTCTACTTGACACTATCGGGACACTTTGACAAAGTTGAGATACAAATACATGGTTAACACAAGACACAAGTACACTTCTAAAGAATCAGAAGTGTTGGTACTCTTAAATTTAGAACAAATTTGGAGTGACCATGTGTGATTTTTCAGATAAGCAATGTCAGTACCTTTGAAAAATTTGTGTGAGAAGACTCAGTTGGAGTGATTGAAAAGGTGTCCGGATGATTTTTATGAGTTACAATTTGGGGAGAGGCTTTAATGCCTTTCATTTGACATATGCAGTGGGTCTCAGCTCCTGAGTTTCAGTTCTGACATGTTTAGGGAGTAGTCATTTTGAGGGGGTCGCCCAATTCTGCATCTTTGCTAAGTGTCAATTTGCTGTCTGGAGCCTACTTTGCCTCTGAGTCTCTTACACCCTGTTGAGTTTCATAATTCGCCACTTTGGAAATGTTTTCCATGCATATCAGAGAGCTTATGTTTTAAACCTCAGGTCATTCTAAATCCGTTTGATAAGTTTTCATACTTCCCAAAGTTGGTGGTTCATGAACTATCTGCATTTTTGTCCTGTCTAGAAATTTGAATAGCCCAGTTTGACACGTTATAACTTTTGACCAATTCACCCAATTGAAGAAATTCCTTTTGCATTGTGTTCCATTGGTCACACACTCCATATGTTCCAGTCTGCAGATCTTTGTGAAATCAGATGATAAGTTTTCAAGAACCATTCTGACAGTGATTAAATCTGATTTCCTGAGTTTCCAAATTCAGAATTGGTAAGTGACCTACTTTGAAGTCTTGAAAATCTATACCCGAGTAAACATTTTGGATAATTGGCTTGTCCCTTGTGTTTCAGACATAGGAGTGCACCTACCTGAAGATTTATAGACTCCTACCAATCCATTTATCCACTTTTGCAGAGCCTTTCCGTTCCCAATTTATTAAAGTTTCACTAAGTGCAGAATCCAGATTTAAATGACA
>MU227823.1:699611-712472 GCA_018584345.1 Thuja plicata | reverse complement strand
TAAATTGAATATTCTAGGAATATCTTCAGTTTATATATCTGTCAGGCAGATTATGAAATACTTCTAGGGTTCTTTCAAGGAGAGAATATACCTTAGGGATATTTCAACAAAGTTTAGGGTAGTAAATTAATTTGATGGATTAATTTGGTTAAATGTACTGAGGTAGATATATAAGGTATATCTATGTTTGTGTCAGATCCTATAATTGCCTTAAGTTGTTGTCCTCAATCATGATGTTTAAAATCATTTATAGATGACTCCATGCCCTAAGATTGAGCACTGGTCTATTGTTGCTCAATGAAATGACTATCATCATTTAAATCAAATCTTTACTTTCAGTTTGGTCTATTTTAGTAAAAGTTACAGTGATCATTCCCTGTAATTCCACCAATAGCAAACTAGAATAATTTAGTGATTTCATTATTCTAAGTTTTCAAGGATATTTTCGCCCGAGTTTGTGGAGCTCAAAGTGCAGGAGGTTTCAAAACCTTGTTTCTGTTATTGTACTCTATGCTGGGTCAGTGTTAGGGATAAATAGAGTGAACCCTCTGAGGGGTATTTTTATGACAGCAAGAAAAGGGAACAAGAGTATGTACAATAATATTTATATATATTATATATTTATAAAATTAATCATTGTAAAAAAAATGTTTATTTTCATAAACTTAATAAGACTTTTTTTTTTAATATATATTTAAAACTATGTAAGTATTAATGTCTAATTTGATAACATAATTAGACCATAAACACACTTTAATCCCATTAAATAATATATTTTTTAATGTATAATACAAATATTTTAATCCTACCATAAGTTCTCTATTTATATTATAGTAAAATTATAAACAATAAGAACTTTACTTTTAAGGTATTTCCTTCCCAATCTAGTTAAGTTCTTTACTAAGATAATCTATTTACTAGTATATCCAATAAATCATTTTTCTTAAGTGTAAATACTAAGCATAGTGAACTCTAGGCCTTAGAGTGGAACCCAGAACTCTAATACCAAGTGTCACACCCCAAAATTTGGGCATTTAAACCTTAATCTTATGAACATAAATTTTCATTAAAACATGATATAATAACTATATGAGAAGAAATCTTTTCTATTCCTTTGCAAATTTCATAGTTTTAAATTAATTGAAAGTTGATTATATATTTGCAACAACATATAAAGCTATAATCCTTAAGATTTTCTTTCTTATCACATTAATACAAAATTGTAAAAAAAAGACTAATTCTGGAGTAGCCAATAATGTAATTAGTGATACAAGTATATAAAACAAGATTCTCTTCTTATTACAAGGAAGTAGTGAATACAATGCTTTCAAAATATATGAACTTTAAAACAAGGGGATTAAAAATTTCCAATTTCCTTTTCACTTTCAAGGAAAAACTTTAAACCAGAAAGTGACTTTGAGAATGGGATTACAACCAAGACAGCAAGACTTCGGCTAAATTTTTAGAAGATTTCTCTGAACCTGCAAGAATATCAAGGTTGACCATGGAGTCTCACCTCCCAACCTAGGTCTTTTCAAGGCCACCCCCGAGCTAGGGGATCCAGAACTGAACCAGGATATATACACACATAAAAACTAGGAAACTAAAAATAGGAATACAAGAAAATACCCATTACCCAAGGATATACATAGGTCTCCAAAAGATCTAAAACAAAGGGGTGAAAGAGGATGACCACAAGAGGAGAAATCCAATAATACAAAATACATACACTTGGAAGAGGCCACACATGGGCTCAACATTCCTAAGTACCACATACATAATCTTGTTCCATGGCCACACATGGACTCATGAACAAATTTCTACCTTTCACCTCTATGCCCTACGGTGGCACCTAGAGTAATTTTACCTTTCTTTCACAAAATAAGTAAGTCTTCAAGGCTTCCAATTTTTCTTTTGAACCCCACATTCCATTGGGGATTCATGGCATCATGGGCACCCATATACCGATGTACATCCCTCCACACATGGGAGACTCTGCACTACTTAGGTAGATCACTAACTTTCACCCCATCAAGATTACCCAACCCTCCCAAGGGTGAATAAGCCTTGAAGAACCCCATAAACAATCAATCACAAAATAAATACAAGACTCAACACATAAACTCCATGAAGCTAAAAAAAACAATAACATAAACTTCAATCATGGATTTCTCAAGCTATGTAAAAATACAAACAATAACTACTCCTAACTATGGTAATAAGGAAACTCACCTCAAATCCAAGCTATGGTAATTGCAAGGTGGTTTTTGAAGAGCTTCTCCTTCTCATCCTTCCTCCTCTCAATTCTTACTCCTACAAATGAATCTGTCTCTAAAAGTAGAGAGTGGGTGTGTACCCAAACTCCCTCTAAACCCTTCCTTATATAGGCCTTCTTCCTAAAATATCAGGAGTCATAAATGGAGGGAAGACCATAATCCTTCTACTCTTCCCACTTGCCTTCTCTATAAATGGAGTTAAATGCTTGCAAGGAAAGAAGGGATGGCTTAACCAAAGTCTTACAACTCTTCAATTTCTCCACTTCTCAAAATGGTGACTTTAGGGGAGTCATAAATGAGTTTCAAGACTCTTAATAGGCTGAAAATGACCTCTAACCCCTAAGGTACCAAGTGGGGTAGTTATTTTTGACCCTAGTTATTCCCTAGGAGTCCAAATGACCCTCCTAAACTCTACCCAAGGTTAACTCTCCCAAATCCCACCTTCAAGACTCAATCTAATCCCTCTTGACTCATCCTTATCTTCCTTGACTCAATCTCATCTCAGTCTTATCTTCCTACACCTTACGGTAAGCATAGGGACTATACTAGGTAACTCCTAGGTAAAGTTAAGCCTATGCTAGCCACATTTACTAGCCATGCCAATACACAAGGTGCACATGTGTCAAGTGACACAAAAATTTTACATGAGAATGACTTATTACACATTTACTGAATTAAATAAATTACAATCATACACCACACTTTTACGAATAAAAATACAATACAACAAGGTCCATGTCTCTTTTTGATAGGACCTTAGCATCACAGTTTTCACATAGGTCCATTTCTGAATCCCCGATTAGTACCATGGTGAACTTTCCTGCACACTCATTGCACACATCAGTAGGTCCAATAAATCAACACCTTAAAATAATATAATACATAATGTAAGTAAAACACACATTCACTCACATTTGTATCAAAGATTTATTGAACTTAACAATATCTGCATCTATTCCATATGCATAAACATACTCTTAATAAATCTGCATCTTGATTACATCTAACATCCACATACTAATCCAATATACAAAATTATGAAAACTCAGTACTAAAATAAAATCTTCATCACTCACACAAGTATATAATAGATTCTCTAATTACATAACCAGGTGTTGTATACAAGCAAAGGATTCAACATATTCATAAAGTAATACATGTGTCCAAATAGTCCAACTATAACAAAATTTGTATCGACAGGAGAACATATAAAATATAAATAGTGTTAATCTTATGTTGGACTGGGGTAGGCCTCACACAAAAGAAATATAACTAGAACGATGGTCCTATGAAATATTATTAAATGTTGGTATGGAGAATCCCAAATATCAAGGAGAGTGCTATGTGCCAACCTTTGAGGTAACACAAAAAACCCATATCCCTTTATTACCACAAGATACTATTCAAGAGGTAGAAGAAACAATAGAAGACAACCCAAAAGTGCCATTTATAGAAATAGCTACTAAAGACACACCCCGACAATAGGATTCATATCCTAATTAGGGGCAATTAGTCACAATTTCACATGTCCTTGATTTACCACACTTTGATCTATAAGTGGCTAATAGAGTACATCAGGTAACTATTGTTGAATTCTTGAACAGGTCTGATGATAAAATAATAGACTCCCATGATTATGAGTGGGATGATCTATCTGTTTCCATAGAGGACATTTAAATAGATGTAACTGACATGTTCATAGCACCATCATCACACATAGAACATTCTAACACTGCTTCTAATATTGTTGATATTCCTGAAGCAGAGGAGGAATTCCGTCCCCCACCCATTGATGAAGAAACTAGTATTTTCCTAGACCAAGAATAAATTTAGAGGCTACAAGCAAGGAGTCTCCTTCTATGGAGAGATGAAGATGAAGGTTCCATTGATGAGTCACTAGAGTTCGGTCCACATATAAATAACAATGACTTTGATAATGATAATCTAACTCTTATTGATCTAAACATCAAAGATATTAACCTAACCGAACATGTCATGTCAGTTAATAGTGTTGATTCTAATGCGATGTTGTCCTTCCCAAAATCTGGCTCCTTTTTCTTTGATAAACCTAGATCTAATTGATTGGACTAATACAGATCCTACTCCTTTCTTAGACTTCCCTTATGACTACACCTTGGCTTGCTATATAAACGCTTGTGAACCTTACCCTTCTTCCACCAATGCAAGGAGCGTGAACATGTCACAGGAGGATATCAAGTTTCTCAGTCACAAATTGAAAAATAAAAAGAAGAAAAGAAATGATGGTGAAAACCATGTTGTGGCAGTGTCAGATTCTAAAATAGTAAAAAAAAAAGATGTATCTGATGGTGAAAACCTCTCAAGGGTGCCAAAAGATGAGATTCTTGATATCCTCCCCGAGTACTTTCAAGAAAGATCTTCATTTTTTATAGAACTGACACAACCAGTTAACTTGGGCACAACTGAAGTTCCTCAAAATTTTCACCTAGCACAATCTTTATCAAATCAAGAGAAGACACAATTCACTAAGTTCCTAAAAGAGAAAAAGATCAAATTCACATGGTCTTACATGGATATGCCTGGAGTGGATCCTGAGTTAATAATGCACCATTTATCTATAGCTCCTGGGATCAAACATGTGAAACAAAAACTAAGAAATATACATCCTCATGTTGTATTACTAGTGAAAGAAGAACTAGAAAAAATATTGAAAGCTGGATTCATTAGAGTCATTGCTTATGCAAGATGGATTTCTAATGTGGTCCCAGTATCTAAATTGGATAAATCTATCAGGATCTGTATAGACTTTAGGGACTTAAACAAGTCATGTCCTAAGGATGATTTTCCACTGCCTAATATTGATATGATCATAGACCTCACAGTAGGCTACCAAATGTATTCATTAATGGATGGTTTCCTAGGCTATAATCATATTAAAATTTCTCTTGAAGATCAAGACAAGACCACATTTACATGCGCATGGGGCACCTTTTGCTGGAACATTATGCCATTTGTGTTAAAGAATGCAGGTGCTACATATCAAAGAGAAATGACCACTATATTCCATGATATGATGCATAAAAACATGGAGGATTACATAGATGATACCTTAGCTAAATTAAAAGAACATAATACAAATATTGAAAACTTAATGAATATATTGGATCATATGGAGCAATTTCAACTCAGGCTCAATCCAAAGAAATGTGCCTTTGGGGTTCAATCAAGAAAGCTCCTAGGATTTATTGTCTCAGCAAAAGGAAATGAAGTAGACCCTGCAAAAGTCAAAGCTATACTAGAAATGACTCCTCCATGCAACATTAGTCAAATAAGGACATTACAAGGGAGACTCCAGTCAATCAGGAGGTTTATATCACAACTTGCAGATAGAGAACAACCCTTTACCAAATTATTACACAAAGGTGTCACCTTCAAATGGGATGAACATTGTGAAGCCAGGTTCAGAGAATTAAAAGAGTACCTGGCTAATCCTCCTATTCTTATGGCACCCATTCATGGAAAGCCATTACTCCTATATATTTCATCTATAGCCACATCATTGGGAGTATTTCTTGCACAAGAGGATGAAACTAAGAAAGAAAGAGAAATCTACTACATCAGTAGAACACTAGTCTCCTATGAACTCAATCACAAAATTATTGAGAAAGCATGCTTAGTAGTTGTCTTTGCATCACAAAAATTGAGACATTACATACTATCACATGCAATAAGGTTCATTACAAAGATAGGTCCTTTGAAATACCTCCTAAGAAAGACAACTTTAATAGGATGTTTGGCAAAGTGGGTCCCTGAGCAAATTTGACATTGAATACGTGGAGAGGAGGGTTGTTAAAGGATATGTCCTCACAGATCAATTGGCTAATTCACCACTCCAAGATGATGAACCTTTGAGAATTGAGTTCCATGATGAAATAATTATGTATCTAACTGAATATCCATGGAAGATGTGATTTGATGTTTCTTTCATGTAACAAGGCTCTGGAGCGGGGGTCCTCAAGGCTACAAAATACCCAGGTCCTACAAATTGATGTTTTCATTCACAAATAACATTTATGAATATGAAGCATTGGTCAATGGTCTTAAACTTTCTATGAAATGGAATATTGTAGAGTTACATGTGTATGGTGACTCCCAACTCATTATCAATCAAGTAAATGGAGATTATCAGACAAAAGAGGAGAAATTGATGCCCTACAAGCAACTGGTTGATGACCTAAAGAGGTACTTTGTCTTCATCACATTTCATCAAATACCCATAATAGAGAATAAATCTGTAGATGCTATGGCTACACTGGCATCCATGTTACAACTAGAGAAACATCAATTCCGCTGACTTCTTGGTGGAAGAATTATCCTACCCAGCCTTTGATACCCTTGAAAACCAAGTAATTTATGCTTTAAACACCCTAGACCAATCTCAGTATGCTAATATCATTGCTTACCTAACTGACCAAACTATTCCCAATGATTTATCTAGAAATGAAAAGTGAGCCTTCATTAGGATAGAATCGCATTATGTTCTCATAAATAATAACTTATATAGATGAGGTCTCGATGGTACCCTTCTTAGATGTTTAGAACATGAAAAGTTGGTTCACACATTAAAATAAGTCCACGAAGGTGTATGTGGATCACATTCAAATGGATTTTCACTAGCAAAGAAACTGCTCAGAGTACGCTATAACTGGCCTACAATAGAAAAGATGCTATTTAATTTTCCAAAACATGTCATAAATGTCAAACACATGGAAATTTCATCCATGCTCCTGCCAGAGAACTCATACCTTTCATAACACATTGGCCATTTTAGTAATGGGCCTTTGACTTGGTTGTCCAAATATATCCTAATTCTTCAAATGAACACAAGTTCATCATTACGGTCACTGATTATTTCATGAAGTGGGTCAAAGCCATGCCACTGGTAAACAGGTGGCTATGTTCATCTTGAACTACATTATATGTAGACATGGGATAGCCTATTCAATTATAACAGACAATGGGGGCCAATTTAAAAACCAAGACATTGAGGACCTTCGCACACAGTTTCACATTACTCAACATTTGTCCTTAATCTATTATCCTAAAGGTAATGGAAAGGCTGAGGCATATATTACGAATATTCTCAAGATCCTACACAGAACTATGAGTAAGTCTTGCAGGGACTAGCATTTACAAATAAATCTGGCACTATGGGCCTATAGAACAAGCATCAGAACACCAACTCGAGCTACACCATTTTCCCTTGTCTATGGCGCTAAAGTAGTACTACATATTGAGGTTGAAATCCCATATTTATGGATATCTTTACAAGGTCTTGTTATTGATGAGCAATACCACATTCATTAGGTAAATTCTTTAGACTTACTTGATGAGTTCAGGCAACAGGAGTTTGATCATCTGAATGTGTCACAAAAGGGATAGGTTTGGGCATTTCAAAGCTGGAGATATCTAATTTTCTCATAGATTTCAAGCAAGATATCTCTAGAACCTGCCAATTGTTTATAAGGCTTGGGAGAGGAAATGGGAAAGTAGGGTGTGCCATTACTAGAGGTATTTGATTATGGGGTTGTTGTTTGAAAGGAGCATTAGCTACTAGATTGTTAACAATAGGTGGATTTGGGTCAGGATTATCTGAAAAGCTAGCCAAGATTTCTGTAAAAGGTCAGAAGCCGCTTATATCAAGTGGTTCTTCTCTAGAGGAAGATGCTGCAGGAAAGTCAGGGCTTGCATCTTCAAAGGGTAACTCAACTTCTTCAAATTCCTCATTCAAATTAGTAGACTATGCTAGGAGAAATCTACCATATTCATCTCGTCGCCTTTCTCTTCGATGCATGAAGTTTAATTCTTCACACTTGTGAAGCAATTTTTAGGGATACAAATCTAAAAACTAACTAGGAATGAAAAAATGACTCAAAAATGTTCCTATCTTGACACCATCCCCGGCAGTGGTGCCAAAAAATGAACCGCCTCACAATAGATGTGGAATAGTCATGCTCAAGGCCTTTCTTAGGAATGGTTTATTCAATCTAAGGACTACTTCTCCCATTATGAGGTGCATTTAACTTTTCAACCTAGGGATGTATAATTGAAATGGTCGGCATGATATGTGCACTAGGTTCCTTAAGGAGTCATTCTACTTATGCTGTAGGAAGGTGCTCTATTAGTGCTCTATCTATGAGAAAAACACAAAAACATAATCAGTTAAGTGATTTAAGGTCCGCAGAAGGAAAATGGTTCACAATTGACAAAATTCCTAAGTCTAAAAATGAGATGAAATCTTGGATCTACAGGGTACAATCTCTTTACCAGATGCGACATTGGAAAAATAGGATGCAATGGGGAATTCTAGGTGTGATCCTGAAAATCTCAAATGCGACCCCAAAAATGGGGTACAATCCTGAATTGAAGGGTATGACACAAACCTAATTTCCTATCCTAAACTGTAGCATACAACACAAAATTGGGAAAACAGGGTGCAACCCAGAAAATACTGGATGTGATGCAAGAATCCTGGATAGTAAGGTGCGATCCAAAAAAAACTGGATGAGACACAAGTTCAACAGGGTGTGATCCAGAATCCCAGATTCAACCCAAAATTCAAATGGCTACAACAATTACCAGAAAGCATGAAAATGAAAATTGAAAAATTCACGAGGTAGTTTTACGAGTACTTACCAGAGGTGGGTAGTCAGCTGGGCATTGATGTCGATGGCTGAGCTCGAAGCGATGCTTCCTGATCGAGACCACCATCTTCTCTATAGAGCTCTAGAATTTACTATGGGTAAAAGTGAAAATAAATAGTAAAAGAGTAATTTTTGAGATATATATTGAATTTTTAAGAATTTTAGAGGCTCCAAAACTCCTTCCAGATAGCTGAAACTCCATTTTCATTATCCTTTTGATCTATCAGGAATGAAACCGAACATGCCTATGCCATTCTACACTATATAATGAAATTTTTTTCTCATTCCCAAAAATGTAGAAATGCTCTGTATATTCTACAAAAAAGTTGCAAGCTTCATAATAAGGCCAATTATTGCCTTTATTTTGTATAATTTTAAATACTCTCTTCTAGTTTCTAACAAAACATTTGAGAATCTAGCTAGTTAAAACATGTGATAAAGTCCAGATAGAGCTGATAAACCATGGGTAGATGTTTGTGACATATTTTTCTTATATTATACATATAGTGTAGTATCTCATATAACCATCAGAATATATGTTCTAATATCTAGATTTAATTTGATTAAGCTTGTTGCATGAATATTTCTGCATCACAACTAACTTGATAGGAGAGAAAGCAGCTGGAGAGTGGTCAACAACATTCAAGGAAGACTGTTGAGGACCAGCTATAACAGAGTGATCATCACAGCACTAGGAAACATGACTGCTACAATGGAGGAGCCATTATTCCAAGATGAGGGGATCTAGTGTTTCTATATTCCCTCTGCACTTTATTATGTTGAACTAGTCGCCCAAGATTTATTACCCACACCGCGAGCTATTGCATTTCCATCTTCTTCTCCGGCATGTTTTCAGCAAGATAGTTTCTTTTCTATTTTGTAATAAGTGTTCGATCCTCTATATATAGGGATTGGACCAATAGTTTGAGGTTAGATAGGAAAGTTAGAGAAAAAAGTTTTTGGAAGAAAACTGTTGTATCTTACAGCAATCTATTTTAAGTTTCATATATTGTTTTTATCTAATGAGTTTTTGAAATATAATGAAGTAATTCTTGGTTTACATTCTGTGTTAATAGATTAGCAAAAACCGACGAAGGGGGCCCACTTGGGAAGTGGAATAGGTTAGAATAGAATAGATTTCCTTCCAGCATTTCCAATATTTCAGATAGAAGTTACAATTTCTTCCTGCAGCATCGTACCTTGTGAATGTTCCTGCAGCATCTACAAGTATAGTTATAATAGTTGTTCTAGGCTGAAAGTATAGGTTTAAGTAGAGTTTGCAATTTCTAGCATTCATTTTAGTAAGGAGATAAATGTATTCTTTTCCTGCAGCACTAGTGTAGGTTTCTTTTATGCATTTTTACCTTCCTGCAGCATAAGCAGTATGACTCCTTAAGGAACCTAGTGCACATATCGTGCTGACCATTTCAAGTATACATCCCTGGGTTGACAAGTTAAATGCAACTCATAACAGAAAAATTAGTGCTTAGATTGAATAAAGCATTCCTAAGAAAGGCCTTGAGCATGATTATTCCACACCTATTGTGAGGCGGTTCATTTTTTGGCACCACTGCCAGGGATGGTGTCAAGCTAGGAACATTTTTTAGTCATTTTTTCATTCCTAGTTAGTTTTTAGATTTGTATCCCTAAAAATTGCTTCACAAGCGTAAAGAATTCAATTGCATGCATCGAAGAGAAAGGAGACGAGATGAATATGGCAGATTTCTCCCAGCAGAGTCTACTAATTTTAATGAGGAAACTGAAGAAGTTGAGTTACCCTTTGAAGACGCAAGCCCCAACTTTCCTGCAACATCTTCCTCCAGAGCAGAACCACTTGATATAAGCGGCTTTCGACCTTTTGCAGAAATCTTGGCCAGCTTTTTAGATAATCCCAGCCCAAATCCACCTATTGTTAACAATCTAGTAGCTAATACTCCTTTCCAACAGCAACCCCATAATCAAATACCTCCAGTAATGGCACACCCTACTTTCCCATTTCCTCACCCAATCCTTATAAACATTCAGATCCCTCTGTTCCAAGATATCAAAGATATACCTGTTTATGGAAAGGCTATTAAGGAAGCATGCCTTAAGAAGCTAGGACAGAAGAAGAAAGACCCTCAAACAATACATGTTGTAGGGCAATTAGCAAATATCATGTTAGGAAAGGTGGTAATACCAAAGTATTCAGATCTTGGTAGTCCAGTAGTCAACCTGATAATAAATGGATAGACTATGAAAATGGTCTAGTTGATTTGGGAGCAATAGTAAATGTCATGACTAGAGATACAATGCATAGGCTAAGCATAGAAGGATTAAGAACAACAACCATAGTATTAGAACTTGATGATAGTTCAACTATTACTCCAGAGGGTCTCATAGAAGATGTGATAGTAACCTTATACTCATGGGAGTATCCTGCTGATTTTCTTATCCTATCACCTAAAGTAAACTTTGCTAGCTATCCTCTAATATTGGGAAGACCCTGGTTAGCCATCACTGATGCCAAAATTAATTGCAAATTAGGTAGTATGATAGTTTCAAATGGTCAAGCCATAAGGAAGCTAGCCTTATATCCTCCTACCCAACCCCAACTAGACTTGGGAGAACCTATTTGGCCAAACTTAGGAGATGAGGAGGAAGAGTTGAATTCAGTAGTCCAGCTCATGATGTTGCATAGGCAATCTTTTCTAAAGATGCAAGAGGAAGATGATGTGATACAGAGCATTCTTACCAATGAATGTATTGTGGCTAAAGATGTTTTAGAAAGTTATATTTTATATCTATGTGCCTATGAGGACTATATGTCTCCAGCAACCCCTGAAATAATTGATCAATTACTGACAAGTGAAATAGCAAGAAGTCTAGTGCCTGAAGTGTTAATGGCAGAGCTAACAACAATAGTGGAACTTTCCTCTGGTCGTAACCTGCATGTGAACAACAAGATGTCCTATCATAGTTGGCTTTGTTAACCAAGCTCCTCAATCAACATGAAAAATCCTTTGCATGGGATTATGGGGATATGGAGGGACTAAACCCTAAACTTTGCACCCACTGAATCTACATCAGTGATGGGAGATTGCCACTTCATCAATTGTAGAGGAGAATAAATCCCACACTAAGAGAAATAGTTAAAACTGAGTTGTAGAAGTTGTTGGATGCTGGATTCATCTATCCAATCTCTAATAGAAAGTGGGTGTCACCATTGGTCATTATACCTAAGAAAGGAGGTAAGTGGCAGATATGTGTGGATTACAGGGAATTAAATAATGCCACAAAGAAGGACCACTTTCCTTTACCTTTTATTGACCAGGTCTTGGATAATTTTGTTGGAAAGAAATATTTTTCCTTTCTGGATGGATACAGTGGTTACAATCAGATAAGCATTGCCCCCAAAGATTAGAAAAAGATAATGTTCACATGCCCTTGGGGCATATATGCCTATTCAGTACTACCATTTGGATTATGCAATACACCTGCTACCTTTCAGAGAGTTATGATCAACATCTTTGCTGATATATCACATAATTGCATGAAAATCTACATGGACAACATCACTACATTCAGTGTCACATTTGAGGAATCTCTGAAGAACTTGGAGAAAGTACTAATCAGATGCGAGGAACATAACCTGTCTCTTAATAGTGAAAAGTGTTTTTTGATGATGTAGGAAGGAGTGGTGTTGGGACATTTTATCTCTGAAGCTGGAATCCAAGTAGACCCTATGAAGATAGAGGTAATTCTCACACTCCCTATTCCTACTAAGGAAAAATATGTCAGATCTTTCCTAGGTCACGCTGGCTATTATAGGAGGTTTATCCAGAACTTTAGTCAAATAGCTAGTCCTCTGTACAACTTACTTACCAAAGAAGCTAAATTTGCTTGGACAAAAGAATGTGATG
>MU227823.1:647020-660629 GCA_018584345.1 Thuja plicata | reverse complement strand
GAGTAAGTAGGTTTAAGTTAGAAGATAGTTTTTATGATAATCTGTGATCAACATTCCATTGGGGATTATAGGTTATCCACTTTATCCTTGCCTGAATTATTTGTGTCTACAAGCAATTTGGTTAAAACTCATAAGGAATAAATCTGACGATCGATAAAAACATATTCATTTCATATCATTGCATATTCAGGGAGTTGTACCTGTCAATTCAGAGGGTAGTGATAGATGACTTACACTGACCCATTTATTGGTGAACATCCTTTTGTTCTTTCACCTTGGGTGTATTGAAGAGTCAGAGATTATAAATCTTAAGGGAGGACAAACTGTTAACCAACAGAATTCAACCCACTCCCAAAAGTCAAACATCTCAAGCTTGACCCTAAACCCTCACCCATGCTTCTTAAACCCTCACCATGCCTCTTAAATGCTTCCATTTAATGCATATGCTTTCCACCATGCCTCATTAATGCATTTCACGATTATTGCCTCTTACACCACCATTGAGATTTTTACACCTCCATTAATGGTCTTGTCCCCTTTCTCCACATTTCTCCTATAAATAGAATGATTTTTTGAGCTTAAATGGCCCTTAATTTTCAGAGTTGAAAGCATTGTTATGCTGTTAAGATTAATTGTGAATCCATGTTGCATTTTAGCTTTGTCATTTTGCATTTTTTTTATCTTCATTCTTAGAGCTAATATGCATGTTTCTTAATCATTTAGATTATTTTTCATTCAAACCTTCCATTCTTAGGTTGTATATGTCACTAATTTGTGCATAATCTAAGGGCATGATTATCGCATTCGTCAAACTCCTCCAAGATAGGAAGAAATAGATTGGTTTTAGTGTATAGATTCAAACCCTTTCTTTTTATGTTTTTTCACTAATATAATGATATATTGAAGTGTTTTTTTGCAGATAAAAGGTCCACAAATTAACACACAGAATAACAATGTTGACCAAGCTAGCAATGTAACCCAAGAAGTTACAATGTAACCCGAGCAGTGGTAGTGTCGATCAAGTAGATAGTGGTAATCAGTATTGCCCAAGTAATCATAGTAGCTCAAGTACATAGAGTAGCCTGAGTGACAATATAATGCCTGAGTGCTAGTATATTGCCTGAGTGGATCACTGGACCCGAGTAACAATTTTGGGCCAACTTACTTATATTGTTAGATATTAATTTATCTTATGGAAGCCGACTTACAATTGCATTTAGTTTGGATAAGGTATAAATATAAAGTACTTTTTTTATCCAAAAAGAGTGTGTGTGTATGTGAATATGAAGAGACAGATTGTTTAAGAGGTTACAACAGTATAAGGAATAGAAGAGACTCATCCATCACAGTTAGGTGATTAGTTTATATCATTGGATCTTATTCAACAATTCAGAGTTGCATTGAATATCATCTATTGGTTCATCCTAATAGGTGCATCAACAAAATTCTCTAACAAGGTGGACCTAACAGTCCTTTACAAATCTCCTAATAGAGTTTCACTACTTGATTGTATTGTACTAAATCCTTTCGCAAGGTAGACCTAACAATTCCTTATTGCTCCTAATAGGGTAGGCTATCAGAAGTGGTCAATTTTAAGCTTTAACAGGCTAACTTTATAATGAAGTAATAAATCTTGTGGGTACCATCCCCACCCAGTTTTACTTTCTATTTGGAAGTTTTTTGGGTAACCAAATATTGTGGATATTTTATTACTTTTCATTTCATGCATGAAATCAGTTTGAATAATCTAATATTGGATTAAAAGGATAAAGTTTTATTGGTTCTTTATTTAACCCCCCCCNTTTTTTTACCCCCCCCCCCCCCCTCTATCACCTTGACTCAACATATTTCTAACAATTGGTATCAAAGAAAAAGGTTCTCTTTACAAAAGTTTAATATCTTGAGGAAATATCAGAGACAATGTAAATATATAGACTTGACAAAGCCATTGATAATGAAAAGATAGATCTACAAGTGACCATGGATCAGATCAAGAAACTCAAGGAGTAGCTCTCTCTTTCCCTGAAAAGAAAAAAAGACTTAGCAGTACAGATGAATGAAAAAAGTTAAATAGAAAAAAGAATTGATGACTTATGCAAAGAAAGAAGTTCTGAAGAAGCAGATGCACCAATTGAAGACCTACTTGCAAAGAATCTCAATTTACATGAAGAAGTCAGAAAATTGAAAAGAGAACTAGAAATTCACTCAATCAGAATATGTGAAGTACTAGAACAAAGAGTCAAGTAGAAAAATGACAGAGAAATGACACAAGAAGATAAAATATTGCTGAGTACAAGATTAGAAGAAAAATAAAAATAAATCCATCATTTATCACTTCAGCAAGCAGATATGATAAGTCAACTCAATAACGTAAATCAATAATTTATCAATCTGAGGATAGAAAATGAGAGACTATAGAGTGATCTCAATACTAAAAAACAAACCAATGAGAGTATGATGAATTCACAGAGAAGCATGGATCAGTTGACAGAGCAAACTCAACTTAGATATCATGGATAGACTGGATTAGGTTATACTGAACAAGGTGAATCGTTACAAAAAGGAACTCAAAAGAATAGAAAACCTACTTGTAATCATTGTGGAAAGTTAGAGCACATAGAAAACAAGTTTTGGAGCAATGGAAAATCAAATTTTAATGGTAAATGGTACATATGCAATGAACATGGATGTAGGGAAAGTGAATGCACTAAGAAACCTAATTTTGAAGGAAAATGTTTCAATTGTAACAAAAAAGGTCACAAATCCTCTGAGTACAAAACTAAGAAATGGAACCCTATAAAACAACTAGCTAAAGAAATTTTTGGTTGGGATTACAACACATGGAGCATATGTTGTCACTATGGTGAATATGGGCATATTGGTCCAAATTGTGTAAAGAATCACCTCAAGAAAAGGAATCCTACTAAGAGATGTTATGTATGAAAACAACTCAGTCATCTAAGTAAGAATTGCATGAATAGATAAAAAGTGGATACTAGTTTTAAGAAAGGCAAAGAAAAAGTTTCTAAAATCAAAACTCAGATGAGTCAACAGTGGGTAAGGAAATCTCCTGAGAGTTCAGATCAAAACAATGAAGGATCAAATGGCACCCAAAGCAGTGAATTGGTTGGATCTACCATCTCCAAATAAAAATGCAAGGAGACTACTAGAACTATGCATACAAGCTATCCCACATCATTTCTGGACATGATAGTAAGTCCAAATCAGAATATTGATGCACTAGGAAATATTCTATTTTTAACCTAGTCAAGACCTTAGTAACACCCAAGTTGCACAGGCTTAACCAAGTTAAGTCGGGTTATATGATTTTGAGGATATAGAAGTTCGTGTTTGTCGAGCTTCATTCCAAACTATGCCAGCTACCATGTATGGATAATTTAATCAAAACTCAATGGTAAAATCTCTTATAAAAGATAAATTGCAATTGTTATTATTTACAAATATTTTAGTTTGCAGAGTGATTTGGTGCCTTAAGCGATTCAAAGCGAATTTGTATTCAAAAGTTTTAAGTTGCAATTTTTTATCGAACCTCTGAGCTAATGGAATCCACATCCATTAGCAAGATTAAGAAAGGATCCAAGATGTTGGTCAGGAATGCAATCTATGAACCTCCCAAGTTTAAGCTTCATCCAATGATTGCAAAGGAAATAGACCCGATGGGAGCTCATTCCCTAATTCATCCAAGGGTATTGTTAATCAATGACATTTGAGCCTTCTATCATTTCACAATTCAATAGCTTGGAACATTGGAAATGAAGAGTGCTTATGATAAACTCTATGAAGCTAGAAATCTGAAGCTAGACCATAAACATCTAAAATTCAAGGGTTTGAATCACATCATGCATATGCCAGATAATTTCTAGGTTAAGTTGATTAGGTTTATTCTGAGTTGTGTTTACGACATGCATCTATGGCTAGAGAAACCAGTGAATATTACAAATACAATGATACACCATGTTACCGGGTATCCTATGTTGGACAAGTCTAAAGCCACAAAAACCCTATCTCAGGATAACCTAGTTGAGAAGATTCTTGTCAAGTGGAACGAAAGAGGTACGAGACTAAATGGAGTAACTAACATGGAATTGAAGTTTAGGATTCATGTTATTGCTCACAAAATCTACAGTTCTAGTAGACCTAACAAAGTACCATGTGAGGTTGTGGACTTGGCATACACAGTGGTCAAGAACAACCTCTCATTCGACCTTGCTGAGTTGCACCTCATCCAATTGAGAAAGAACATGGAAAGCATCTAGACATAAAAGACCAATCCATGTAAGGTTGGTTCACTTCTACTTTGCTTATTCTTTTAAATTCACATTTTGTTCCCTTCCAAGTGCACATTTGTTTGGAAGAAGGACAGACCCATAATATATTAGATAAATGAGTTCATAGTTGAATTAGGAGACAATTTTGAGAGCATAATGGATGCATATTTTGAGGAATTTAGAAAAAAGATGTAGAATAGGTATAGAATTCATAAAAAATTGGTTGAAGAACATAAGGATGATGTTTGTTTCCTAGTTGACTGTGATAAAGTATATATTCAGGCAGTCAGACCTAGGGTTGCATGGGTGAAACCTCATGCATATGAGGTTAACATAGATGAGACCAAGAAAATCATCGAAGCTCTTGTGAATGAGCCTTTTGACCCCAAAGCACCTTACTTTGTAAATATGAAGAAGCCAAGAGTAGAATTTCAATAGGGATTGAGATTCCTAAGATTTTGAAAAGAGAAAAGAAGAGGTTAGAACAACTTGGAAAGAAGTATGGAAAGACTTCAGACTCTCCTCCTTCTATCTCAGTAAGAAAAGAATATTAAATTAAGTTAGAAGATGCTATATCTGAAGAGGAAGATGAAGAGGTATAAGCAGAGCCTCCTAAGAAGAAAAAGAGGCTAGTTCGCAAGAAAACACCTAAGGCCCCCACCTACCTTTGAGAAGAAAATTGAATCCTTAAGGGCCTGTTTGTTTTGTGGAATTTGTGCATGTTAGAATTGCCAATTCTAGAATTGAATCCATTCTTGAATTTTGCTATTCTCAAAACAAATTCTAGAATATGGGCTTGTCCTTTTTGGTTCACCTAGAAGATGACTGAGAAGGTGCAAATTTTGCGTTTGGTTCCACACAACTAGAATTGGAATTGGAATTTTGTTTTTGCACACATACACATATATACACACACATATACACACATACACATATATACACACACATATGTGTATACACACACATGTGTATATATACACACATACACACATGTGTGTATATACACACACATGTGTGTATATACACACACATGTGTGTATATATATACATGTGTATATATACACATGTATATACACACATGTATCTATATACACACACATGTGTGTATATACATACATGTATATATACACACACATATATATACACATGTATGTATATACACACATATATACATACATGTATACACATATGTGCATATATATACACACATGTGTATATACATACATATACACATATATACATGTACACATATACACACATGTGTATATACACACACATGTATATATACATATATATATATATGTATATACACATGTATGTATATATACATACGTGTATCTATACTATATATTCATGTGTGTATATACACTTATATATATATATACATACTTGTATACACACACACACACACACACACATATATATATATGCATGTATATATATATATACTCATATATATATATATATATATATATATATATATATATAGACACACACACACACACACACACACACACACACATCCTTATAGAAATATAATATTAACACAAAAATGGGAATGAATTTTCCTTCCCAAAATAATACTCTCAATTCCAATTCCAATTCTAGGTCCTGAGGGGGAATTGTGGAATGCTAAAAAAGGCCCAAAATTAGAATTTGCATAACCCTATTCCTATTTTTCATTTTGAAACCAAACACTGAATTCCACAATACCAGCATGCGGGTATGCCAATTCCTAGTCAATTCCTAGAAACAAACGGGGCCTAAGAGAAGGTAGTAGTATGAGTTTTCTAAAATCTCTGAATTATGCTTCCAGAACTAAGGATGAATAGAAGAAAATTGAGAAAGTAGTTGTAGAGAAGATGTCTATATTGAAGTATGATCCATCTGAATTGAATAGTCACATGCCTGAAGACCTATTCAAGGAAATATCTATTCCCTAGAGAAATGTTGTCCAAATAGAAAAAGATATTAGAGAGTAGACATTGAGGAAAGTCATGCCTACTATGACAAACAAAGAGGTAAAAGAGGCCATGACCAAGTATGAAAGCATTGAATAAAATGATAGAGGATGTGGTGCAGGAAGTTACAAACATATGGAAGTCAGTCTTAGAAATTAAAAAAAAAGGACAAGATAAAAGTACCAAGTTCAGAACACAAGGAAAAGGTTGATGATACAGATTTACCTAAGGTAGAATCCATTGAAGCATCCAATGTAGAAGAGATAGCAGTAGAGGTAATGGCATCCCTACCACAATCACCTATACATATCATCCTATCTCTGAGAAAAGACAAGTCTACTGAATCTACATCTAGACTAGTAGGGACCAAGCACCAAGCTTTACCTACTATAGGGCGAAGCCTAACCGAGTCACAGAAGGAACTATGGATATTCCTTCAATGAGCATAGATGCTACATTTGATTCAAACCACACAGTTGGTACAAAAATAGTCAACGACCTATTCCAACTGAATACTGAGGAGAAGACTAAGGAAGGAAAGGATATGGATGATAGTGGAAAAGGTAAGGAAATTGTTCCTTCACCCAATCCTAAGGACAGTGGAAAAGGAAAAGAAATAAACACTGATGATATTGATCTTGAGCAAGACATTGTGATTCAAATTTGGGATCTATCCGATCTAATAGTAGATAAAATGGATACACTAGGGGAGATATGGAAGAAAAGATCCACACAACAAAATCTCTGAGAAGAAAAGAGAAGAAACAAAGTGCTAGAAGACATAAAAGGTATATTCCTAGATGCACTAGAAGTAGAAGTAAATGAGAGTGATTCCATTATGGACCAACTTGTAGACATAGTCCACAAGTTCAAAAAAAATTTAATGGTCAAGAAAAACTACTATAGAAGGCAAAAAGAAAGTTTGAGAACAAATTTCTAGAGAATGTTTCAAGAAATATTGCAATTGATCAAGTCAAGATAAATTATCTCATTATCTCTTGAGAAAATACAGTAAATAATGTTGCTTCATTATTTTTAAAGCTAAGTGATACATCAAATTTCACAATAGAAATCAAGAAAAAGCTGACAAAGGTTGATACAGATCTAAAGGAAAGTGAAAATCAGTTGGTACTTAACCCGAGTTCATGCTTAGAAAATTTTGTGAAAATTAAGTATCTGACAGACATGTAGGGTGAATTACTAAGGGAAGAAGCAAGGACAAGAGAATCTCTCACAGCTATGCAGAGCCAACTCCTTCCACACATGGATGTAATGCAAAAGCATATAGCTCACTCCAAGACTCTTATTCAGGACAAAAAATATTCAGTTGTAGAGCTTATGATGGACCTATCAGCAGAGATACATATAGATTTACACATCTTGAAAGTGTTGCAGGATAATTGGGACAACACTTTGTCTCAGATTTTAAAGGTACATAGTGATTTACTATCCTATTTTGGTATTACTATATAGATATATTTTGGAATTTGTGTCAAAAACAAGGGGGAAATGTATATAGGATATAGGAAAGATGTATATAAGGAAATACATGTACAAAATATATGTATATAATTGTTACAAAAATCAGTTGTAACCAAGTCACAAGATAATGTCAAAAATTGAGAAAGTACGTAAGCATATGGTGAGGGGGGGTTTTGACTCAGAAGGTTGAGAAATTTTTGAACATGATAAGTGCTTTTTCTCACTAATTCCAAAGGGGGAGATTAATGACCTTGTGGCAAGACATATTTCCAATTAGTGCCAAAACACTTAGTCATCACAGTGTTGACTGAGCCAGCAGTGCAACCCGAGCAGTTAAAATGTAACCCAAGTAGTGACAGTGTCAACCGAGTAGGTAGTGGTAATCAGTATTACCTGAGTGATCAGAGTAGCCTAAGTACACAGAGTAGCTCGAGTGATAGTATAATGCCCGAGTGCCATTATATTGCCTGAGTGGATCACTAGACCCGAGTAACAGTTTTGGGCCGACTTAGCTTATATTGTTAGATATTAATTTATCTTATGGAAGTTGACTTACAGTTACATTTGGTATGGATAAGGTATAAATATAAAGTACTTTGTTTATCCAAATTGTGTGTGTTTATGTGTGTGTGTTTATGTGTGTGCACGCATGTGCGCGCGCGTGCATGTGTGTGTGTGTGTGTGTGTGTGTGTGTGTGTGTGTGTGTGTGTGTGTGTGTGTGTGTGTGTGTGTGTGAATATATGAATAGAAGCATGAATGCAAATATGAAGAGAAATATTGTTTAAGAGGCTACCACAATATAAGGAATAATAGAGACTCATCCATCATAGTCAGGTGATAAATTTATATCATTGGATCTTATTCAACAATTCAGAGTTTATTTGAAGATCATCTATAGGTTCATCCTAATAGGTGCATCAACAAAATCCTCTAACAAGCTCGACCTAACAGTCCTTTATAATTCTTTGAACAGAGTTGCATTACTTGATTGTATTGTACTAAATCCTTTCACAAGGTGAACCTAATAGTCCTTATTTCTCCTAATAAGGAAAGCAATCAAAAGTTGTCAATTGTAATCTTTAACAGGATAAACTTATAATTCAGTAATAAATCTTGTGGGTACCATCCCCACCCTAGTTTTACTTCCTATTTGGAAGGTTTTTGGGTAACCAAATATTGTGGATATTTTATTTCTTTTCATTTCATGCATGAAATCAGTTTAGATAATCTAATATTGGATTAAAAGGATAAATTTTTATTGGTTCCTTATTCGCCCNCTTCCCCCCCCCCCCCCCCCCCCTCTGAGTCACCTTGACTCAACATATTTCCAACATGCACAAGAACAAGGAATGGACTATGGTGTATCTATTGCACCCCTTTCTAGATTAAAACAAGTTAGGATTCTACTAGCATATGCAGCTAACAAATGATTTAAAGTCTATCATATTGATGTCAAGTCTAAATTTCTTAATGGTATTCTTGAAGAAGAAGTTTATATAGAACAACCTAAATGATTTTCTAAGAATAATAACAAGGACATGGTTTGAAAACTACACAAGGCACTATATGGTTTAAAACAAGTACCTTGAGCTTGGTATGAAAGATTGCATGCATATCTAAACAAGATTGGGTTTCAAAAAGCTAGTCATAATAGTAATGTTTATATGAAATGTGATAGTACTAACAAGATTTTGATTACTAATATATTTTGTGATGATATTATTTTTGGAGGCAATAACACATTATGCAGATCTTTTGCTGAAGAAATGAGAAAGGAATTTGAGATGTCCATGATTAAAGAGATTAAATTCTTTCTTGGACAACTGATTCAAAAAGTAAAAGATGGGATCTACATTACAAAATCAATGTATGTCAAAGAGATCCTAAAGACTTTTGGTATGGATGATTCAAGACTGATTGGTACACTAATGGTCACTAGTTGCAAGCTATCAAAGAAAAATGAACCAAAAGAAGTAAATGATACACTTTACTGATAAATGATTGGTAAGATACAATATGTTGTTTATAGAAGACCTGATATAACACAAGCAATTGGTATTATTGCTAGATTTTTTGTCGATCCAAAGGAATCACATATGTCTGTCGTGAAAATTATATTTACATATCTGAAAGGAACGGAGGACTTTGGTCTACTATAAAAGAAAGAAGAAAATTTGGAATTGAAGGTCTACACTGATGCTGATTGGGTTGGAAACATTGATGATAGAAAAATTACAAGTGGATGAGATTTCTTTTTAGGAGAAAGATTAGTTAAATGGTTGAGTAAGAAGTACATTTGTATATCACATTCTACTACCAAGGCCGAATATGTTGCTGCAGCTATGAATTATGGAAACATTATATAAATCAAACAACTACTAAAAGGTATGCAAAAGGAAATTACCGATCTAGTTACTATCTTTTGTGATAACAACAGTGCTATAAACATATCAAAGAATCTAGGGATGTATTATAAAACCAAGCACATATGTATCAAGTATCATTACTTGAGAGAGGAAGTTCAAGACAAGCACATGATGTTGGAATATATGAACTCAAAGAATCAATTAGCAGATATATTCACTAAGCCACTAACAAAGGATTATCTTGAGTATCAGAGAGGTAAATAAGGGGTCCTACTCCTATCCAATATTCATTAGGGGAAGATGCATGTTGCATCAATTCTAGGACTCAATAGAATATATATATTGTGAGTTGATGCTAGTGTTCACACTTTAGGTGTTGCCTGAAGTTGTGTAAAGTACTTATGTATGCAATGAGTTATCAGTACATGTAAGGTATGATCCACTGCGTGGACAAATTTTCAAGAGTATGAACATTTGGCATTGTTGTCAAATAGGGAGAATGGAGTAATTGCTGAAATTAGACAAGAGGGAGTGTAAGTAAACATGTTGAGAGAGAATAAACACAAAGAAAGAACAAGATCAAATAGCTCAGAGGGATTCGAGACTAAATAGAGATGTAAAATAGAGATTAACATATTATGCACTCATCAATTGACACTGTTTCCATCAATGCCAAAGAGGGAGATTATTACTCAACTTATGGAGATGATGATGAAGACCGAGATCAAAGGTATACACAATTGTAGAAAGGATCAGAACAGTTATTATTTGTTCATTGATGTCAAGAAGTTGATTTTTGGTTCATATTGAATTTCTATATCTTTCAGAGTTTATTTAATTGGGCAAAAGATAAAGATCTAAAAATGATAAGTTCATCTTGAGATGATTGGTTTCTACTTTATCAAGTTTGTATAGAAGATTGGACAAGTTGGTAAGACTAAAGAGTTAAGTTACTGAGTAGAGAGATGTTTTTCAGTAAAGGGTTATGTAATTCAGTCGAGACACCGAGTCATTGAAGCACCGAGAAGGGTATGTTAGTCACCAAACTGAGATTTAGTTGCCAAGCTTAACAAATGTTAGAAACAAGGATAGGAATGCATTTAATGTGATGCTACTAATATTTGGAGGATCCAAGAATGAAAAGGAAGTTGGTTACAATATCTACACATGAGAAAATTCAATGAAGAAAACTTTGGTATAGATTAAGTAGAAAAGTGAAGGGTTTATTTGCAAGAAAAGTGAAAGTTCCAAGGTGATGTTAAAGTAGCTAACTAAGTTTCAAGTTCACTGAATTAGTTCAAAAAGTTGATCTAACGGCTAAGAGTGATTGAAGGAAAACCTAATCAAGGAGATTAAGAGGAAAAAAAATTCTATTTATGATAAATT
This sequence comes from Thuja plicata, assembly GCA_018584345.1. Classification (NCBI taxonomy): domain Eukaryota; kingdom Viridiplantae; phylum Streptophyta; class Pinopsida; order Cupressales; family Cupressaceae; genus Thuja; species Thuja plicata. The sequence goes on along the minus strand of MU227823.1, from coordinate 649,144 downwards.
TGAACAACAAAGGGCTGGAAATTTGACGAGTTGAAGTGCCACCGAGAAAATTTGTGAAGAGAGAACAAATGATAATCTAATTCTAAGAGAAAATATTGATGAAGATTTGATTCTAGTAGTTAGAGAGCACATTTATGATCAAGAAAGAGGTAGTTGCATTGTTACAGATCATTTTATGCACTATTTGTTATTTTCATTTGTAATAGAAAAATCTCTTAACTGAGTGGACTTAACAGTTTTTTTTGTAAAATCCTTGAGAAAGGTGACATGCTAAAAGAGTCTTCAAAGTCCTCTAATTAGGCCACTCCTAATAGGGTGACAATCTTAATGGATCTGAGATAAATCCCATAAAAAGGTAACATTTAGAAAATGTGTATTTTAATCCTTAAAAAATATTGGCATTTAACCGAGCATACTTTAGAATATTATTTTTCTTTATGGGTGGCCATTCTAACAAGGGTTTTTCCCAAATTGGGTTTCCTTGTAAATTATGGTGTAATATGTGTTGAATGATTTCATGTGTATGTTGATTACTATTTATGTAAGTTACTATTTATTACATTGATGTTATTTGTTGATTCAGTTGTTGCTACTATTTATTATACCGAGTTGAATCAAAGTTAAGTTTTGAAGTATAAATAGTTCTAGTTTTCTGATTTACCCTGCTCTTAGTGGACAACAATTTGATTTGTGCGAATAATATTTTCCCTCCTTGGAATGATGTGATATCAAATTTTTTGAATGCAACTCCTAAAAGGAAATGCAACCTCCTAGAATGACATGAAACCTCCTAGAATGAAATGCAACTTATATCCATTTCCTTATTGTGTGCTTATTTTCATTATTGAGCTTTATTGGAATGATTTTGATACAACCAATACTGGTATATTAACGACCATGTTAGTATGAATATCATGTTTCTAAGATGTATGATTATGTGCAATTATCACTAGCGCACATTCGACCATGATAATATGAATACTATTTGTGATAGATGTGTGAATCAGTACAACCATCCCTAGTATTTGCTTGGGCATGATGATATGAATACCAATAGTTTCAAATTTTATTTTTCACTATGATACAAGCATAAGAATATGAAATATCATGATGTCTTGAGTATCAATTGTGTAACTAGACAAGGAATTATATGTCCTATTTCAATCTCTGGTTTATATAATCAAAGTCAAGGTATGTGGGGTGTGTCCACCTTGTTTTTGGGGCTCTTATCATAGACACCCATATTATTTTTCATTTGATTTCCTCAAAAAAAACATCCCATAGATAGAAAACAAATAAAATATCATACTCTCTCCTTAATATTCTAGTACGACTCATGGAATTTCTTAGGAGATATGATAATCATCAATTTATTATCTAAATAGACAAGATAAGCATTCCTCCTGACAAAAATGCTTGCTAAGGTATCAAAGTCAGAGCCTTTCATGTAGCTATATTTTTTTCATCATATACCACCTCAAATATCTATGCAGATCACAAGAAAAAATCAAAGAAAATATAATGCCCCCTGTCCTTGATTTTCTAGCACAAGAGCATCATTGAATCACTCAGGAGACATGATAAGAAAAAAATCAAAACAAACAAGCATCCATTCAATGAAATTATCTGGACTTCCTCCTGTTGGAAATATTCAGGACTAACAGAGTTACTGAGAGGGGAGGGGTGAATCAGTAACACTTAAAACTTTAAAGTATTTCTGCACTTTTATATTCTTTAGTCATTCATTCATCTAATCTACTGCAATCATAAAAATGTAAACATTCATAACACATAACACAAAGATTGGTAACCCAGAAACCTTCCAAATAGAAAGTAAAACTGGGGTGGGGATGGTACCCACAAAACTTTGGTACTGCAGTATAAAGTTGGCCGGTTAAGGCTTACAATGATCACTTCTGATGATCTGCCCTGTTAGAAGCAATTTGGACTACTAGGTCCACCTTGTTAGAGGATTTACAAACATACAATGAAGTATGCACTCGGTTAAGAGATTTACAAAAGACTGTTAAGTCTACCCGGTAAAAGGATTTACAAACTGATTCAATTGTTAGGATGAAATAGTAGATCTTGACTTACAACTTAATTGCTGATAAGATCCTTTGA
>MU227823.1:600086-615434 GCA_018584345.1 Thuja plicata | reverse complement strand
TTTTGATTTATTATTATTATTATTTATAATTTGTGTTAAGAAATTTTAATTTTATTTTAGGGTTTTCATTTGTGAGTTGACTTAGATATTTTAATATGATTTAGATATAATGTGTTTCAATTAGATTGTTTTATAAATTGTTTAGACATGCATATATAAGATCAATAGGTTGATTTAATTTAGTATTGTTTATTTACTTTTTATTTTTTTAATTATTAATTAATGTTGAATAGGTTCTTATTACCTCAAATATTATCTTATCTCAGAATGTTAGTTTAAATTTTTAAAGAGTTTAAAATTTTAAAGTTATAGCATTTTAGAGGTAAAAGTTTATATCTTTAGATTAAATCTTAGTCACTTAAAGTTTCAAGTCAATAAATTTTGGAATAGAGGATACTATGTTAACTAATTATTTATGGGTTTTTAAGCGATAAATTAACCAATTAGATTGTTCGTTTGATCTAGAATAGTGTTAGACATTGTTAGATGTCCCCTTTTGATCATTGTTTACACAGTTGACTTTAAAGTCAACCATGGTCAAACTTTGTCCGTTGGTCTTGATATTTGAACCCAATGCTTCTTGCGGCCTCTAGGTCCTAGGGTTTTTGTTTCGAGTCTTTTGGAGATGGTTGACTTTTTGGTCAACATGGGTTGACTTTTTGGTCAACTATCTCATTTTGTCCACCTTCGACTTTCATGAAGCTTAGTAGGCGCTAGAGACCCTCCCTCACGTACTTTAAGGCATGGTTGACTTTTGGTCAACCCTTGTTGACTTTTAGTCAAAACATCTCGATTTGCATGTGCAAGCCTTTCCTTAGGGTCTAAGCGAACCCTAGTACGTAATATTCACATTTTCAGTGTATCGTTGACTTTTGGTCAACTCTAGTTGACTTTTGGTCAACTCTAGTTGACTTTTGGTCAACTACCTTGATTTGCATGCAGTTCCAGTTTAGGACTTTAGACATCCTTTAGGATAGTTGTGAAAGCTATTCCTCTCCTTGAGACCTTTTTCTGGTTTCATTTATCCTTTTGCACCATTTTGCGTGCATGTGTTACCCTTGTGTTGTTTTAGTATCCCGTTTTCATGCGTTATTTAAAATTTTTTGTTCGTGTGTTTTTGCCTAACTTTTGGGCATGACCCTGGGGTTCTCTTCATTATTCCATAAGGATATAAAATTCTCAAATCTTACAAATTAATGTTTCCATGCACCAACAATATCTCAGAATATGAAGCGTTGGTCAACGGTCTCAAGTTTGCCATAGAATGGAAGATTATCGAGCTACACATATATGGGGACTCCCAACTAGTTATCAATCAAATCAATGGGGAATATCAAACCAGAGATGAGAAATTGATGCCCTACAAACAACTAGTTAATGATTTGAAGAAATACTTTGTCTTCATCACCTTTCAGAAGATACCAAGATCAGAGAATAAAGCTGCAGTTGCTATGGCTACCTTGGCGTCCATGTTACAACTGGAGGAACATCAATTCCGCTATGAATTCTTGGTGGAAGAAATATCCTATCCTGCCTTCGCCAATCCAAAATACCAAGTAATCTGTGCCTTAAATACTCCCAATCAATCCCGATATACCAGTATTATTGCCTATCTTTCGGACCAAACTATTCCCACCAATCTATCAAGAAATGAGAAATGATCCCTGATTACGACAGCATCACGTTATGTCCTCATAACTAACAACCTATATCGATGTAGTCTCGATGGTACACTTCTTCGGTATTTAGAACTAGAAGAGTCTGATCTAACTTTAAAAGACATCCACGAAGGTGTATGTGGATCACACTCAAATGGATTTTCATTAGCTAAGAAACTGCTCAGAGTAGGCTATTATTGGCCTACAATGGAGAAGGATGCTATTCAATTTTCCAAAGCATGTCTTAAATGCCAAACACATGGAAACCTCATCCATGCTCCTGTCAGAGAATTGATACCTTTCATAACACATTGGCCATTCTAGCAATGGGCCTTTGACTTGGTTGGACAGATATATCCCAACTCTTCAAATGGACACAAGTTCATCATTACAGCCATTGAGTATTTCACAAAGTGGGTCGAAGCTGTGCTGCTAATCAAAGCCACTAACAAACAGGTGGCTATGTTCATCTTAAACTACATTATTTGTAGATATGGGATACCCTCTTCAATTGTGACAGACAATGGGGGCCAATTTAAAAACCAAGACATTTATGACCTCTATGAAAAGTTTCACATTACTCAACATTGCTCTTCAGTCTATTATCCTCAAGGTAATGGACAGGCTGAGGCATCAAACAAAAAAATTCTCAAAATCCTACACAGAACTGTGAGCAAATCTGGTAGGGACTGGCATTTACAACTAAATCTGGCACTATGGGCCTACAGAACAAGCACCAGAACACCAACTGGAGCCACGCCATTTTCTCTAGTCTATGGCGCTGAGGTAGTACTACCTATTGAGGTTGAAATCTGATCTTTACAAATCTCTCTACAAGGACTAGTTACTGACGAACAGTACCGCATTGATCGGATAAATTCTCTGGACCTATTAGATGAGCGCAGACAACAAGCGTTTGATCACCTCAAGGTGTACCAAGCAAGAATTTCCAAAGGTTACAACAAGAAGGTTAAACCACACAAGTTTGAGGTGGGAGACCTTGTCCTGAAAGAGAATCCTAAAAACCAGCCTAACAGAGAGCAGAAAGGAAAGTTTGAACCTAACTGGCTGGGACCTTATGTTATCATAGCTACTTTTGGGACTAGAGCTTATCAGTTAGCTACACCTGAGGGAGATGTTCTTCTTGATCCTATCAACACTCTATATTTGAAGCAATTCTACACTTAATGTTTGGCTAGCAGAGCCTGTACAGCACAAAGTTCTTGCAAAACACCAAAAACATTCAAAAAATTGATCTTGAAGAAATCCAAAAATAGTGGAAAAGGTCCTTCAAAATGGGTATCCTTGGTGAAAACCTGGTAAACAGGCGCCTTGATACTACAAAAACATTCAAAAAAGAAAAAATAGCAAAAAAATTGAAAAAAGGGAAAAGTGCCTTGATGAGCACCTGGTAAAATAGGCATCTTGGTAGCAAAAAGGAAAGGAAAAGAATCTTGCCAAGTGGTGAAAACCTAGCAATCAGGTGTCACTTGTGTTATGCGCTCCATCTATCAATGCACTACTGATACTAGGCCTTCATAATTTTTCCTGTGCTCATATGCTAACTTCATTTTCCCTACATGACTATCTTATCCTCACTTGGGATTTGTCTATCTTTACGTCTTAGGAATAGGTCATTCTGCACTAGGGGCATCTTTGTTAGCATAGTCAGTCATGGTTGCTAGGTTTCTCTAGGATGGTTTGGCTCACGCACACGATGTTTCTCAAAACATGCAAAATAATGTCACTTACTTAAAATGAAGGTGTCTTTTGACGACATGGGACATGACATTTAAAACATTCACAACATTTCTACGAGGCTATGTTGGATCGCAAACATGCACAAATTATCCTAATCAAGACACAGACATGGAATGCCATGTTGCTTATATTTTGATTTACTAATTGATGAATCTTTGCTGTGTTTGACAGATGAATAAAAAAAGTACTACTTAAACACACAATTTGATAATGGTTTGATTATGATTCTTTTATGTCCTGATGATGTTTTCAACAAGGGGCATCTAAGTAATTATAAATTTTATTGGATTGATTCACAATTGCTGATTTGTTATGTCTTCTTAGTTACTCAATGACGTCTACGCAAAGACAAAGAGTTACAAGGATTGGGGGCATAATTTTTTCTTAAATTTCTGTGTATGGTGATGATTTCATATGATCCTATAAATTTCACTTGACTAGGATGTTTATGGTAAGAGCTACCACTATGGGTGGATAGCCGCATATATCTCGATCTTTGTTATGTGTAAACTACGGTGAGTTTGATACAATTTTCTTGTCTGTTTTCTGATCCAGATTCTCACTAAGGTATACGAATCATAATTTACCCAAGGATATGAATTTTCAAGGTCATTACGGGTTCAATATCTTGCCTTAATCAGAAACTGGTATATTAAAAGGAAGGTGACTATTTTGATGTCCTGGCTTCTATAGCTTGGTACCTAAGTCTATTTCCAACATTCTAATAAAATGTAGTATTCATATAATCATAATATTAGTAGGTATTAGTGATGATTGTACTAGTTGATGGTATCCATTCCCAAAGTGCCCAATGATGATAAAAATATTGCAATATTTGTTGAAATCAGTGACAAGTCCTAAGAGTCTTCATATAGCTACATTTAGAGATTGTCTGATGCATTTTTCAAACAGGACATAACAAGCATAAGAAAATTTAAGCTCAAAACATGGTTTCTATCTTCTTCTACCACTATCAAGTTAATTACATCATTTATATTACTGATATCATCCATAGCATACATTTTGCATACGTTTGAAAAGCGAAACTGAAAATACAACAATAAAACATCCATGTATTGCATTTTTACTTCTACATCCTAAGTGCATCCATACATATATTTTTGCATCACTAGAAAATCAAAGAAAACATACATTTGCATTTTCACATAGATATCATTTGTTCACATCAGTAATGTACTTATCACATCCACATTCACAAAATATGTTGTCAACTATAAACTAACTCATCATGAGATCAAGATATCATCACATGTGCAAAAGATACATTTACCACATCTATGAAAAGAAAAATGGATACATCTACCACATGAAATATGTCAGAATCCAGACACTACAAACATGATAAAAATCAAAGCATAAAGAGTATCAGTAAGCATAAGGAGTATCAGTGCGCATAAAAGAATATCACAACATAAAGAGTGTCACTACACATAAAGAGACTCAGTATGCCAAAAATCACGAATCAAATATATATCAATGTAATGTACAAAAAGGGGATCTTAGCAGGATCTAGATATACATGTATAAATCTCAAAAAAGACATGGTGCACAGTCTCAACTCTGGCCACCCCCCTCTCCCTGATCAAGAGGCAGAGGAGGAGGTCACATGAATGGCACTGCTGGCGGCGGCATGGCCCCCTCTGACTACTGAGCAATGTGTGAAAAAGTGGGTCCTCTCTGACCCTCAGGAACTGCAGCATGATACAAAGCATAATAATACGTCACCCTCTATCCCTGATGGAATATGGTCTGGGCCTATGTGTCTCTCTCAGCTCTCAGCCGCTCGATCTGTCTATCCCTGTCTGCCAAAAGTGCCTCTGTAGTAGTCACCCTAGCCTCCAAGGCTGTGATCTAAGCTCTGAGCTCCTCTCTCTCCTGCTCGCACCTCGATAGAGGGTCCCCATCTCTCCCAGGATCCTGCTCTTGTACTCTCTGTCTCCACTGTCTCTGCTACTCAGGAGTCAATAACAGGCTAGGATCTCTCTGTGGGGCCACAAACCTATATCTCGGACATCTCTGACCACTGCCACTGGGACTGCCAGTATCTACTGCCTCACCACCTCCCCCTGGTCATCACCATCATGTCTATCATCTAGGGGAGGATGCCTACCACCTCTGCCTCCATCTCTGCTACCATCATGGCCCCCATGTCTGCCTGGAGCTCTGTCTCTGTCGCCTCTCCCCCTAACAGGTTGATCCTCTGGATCATAATCCAACGACTCCTCTATACAAGGAATCATCTCCTCTGGCACTATGAATCATGGAAATGGATGCTGAAGCATCTCTGTAGCATACCTATCAGAAACACCTACATCCTCAACATCTGGGCAGAGGTCCCAGTCTATAGATACCATATCACAGATGTCCTGTGCAGCAGTCTCATAAGTTAGCTGAGCTCCCCAGTCAGCCACCTCATCCCTGATCCGTGCATAAACTACCACATCCTCTGTACGACCCTGTCGCTGCTGATACTGCCTCAGAACCCTAGTGATGAGGAAGCACTCTATGATGTATCTGGTATGGCCGATCAAATATCTACTCTGACATAAAAAGGGAACCTGTCAAGCATCAGATGTCCATACCTCACAGTCTAGGTATGGTCTCCATACAACCTCTGTCATATCATTGAATAAATGATGCCAGTACTCAACCTTGCCCAGGTGGGGCTGTTGTAATAGACCTGCATACATATATACATAGGGCTACTCTGGTGCCCTCTACCTGTCACCAATCAACCATGTTACAGGGATGTGCTCCCAGGCTGATACATAAAGAATCAATATACCCACAGTCATGCTATGGGTATGGTGGTAAACAATCTCATGCAGCTCTCGGTATATGTGAGCTAAAATGTAGCTCCCTCAGGCAAATCGTTGGTGATAGATGATCATCTTCTCTACCATACCGACCCAGCCCACCAAGAAACCATTTTTTCCTCTGTCCGGCATAAGGATGCTACCTACCAATCCAACTAAGTACATAGCTAGTCGATCATAGTGATCGACCATGTAGTCCCAGGACAGGTATTTGCAATCTATGTTGTCATCCTAAAAGAACCTCCGAGCTGTCCCAATCACAACACCAGCTCTAGACTCAAAGAAAAACTCATATCCCACCATGGGCACGCGCAAGATCCTCCAAAAATCTTCTAGTGTCACGGTAATCTTGCCAGTCAGTAGGTGGAAGGTGTTGTGCTATGAATTCCATCTCTCGGCTAGAGTAGTCAACAACCCTCGGTTTACCCCAATCTCAGGTAAACCTATCAATGACCACAATCCACATCGGATCATGATATTCTACTCATCATCTGATAATTAGCCAGATAATGCCAGAACTTATGTAGGATAAGTGCCTTGAAAGGCGACTACCTCAAACTGGGCCTGATTTTTGACATAAAAGAGCAACATCAGCATTCTATCTACAACAGAGGGCATATTTCTACTCTACTCAATCATTTCCAGTTTGCATATTGCAAACAGATCAAAACAATTTGAAAACATAAGTCTTTTGCTAGATGCGATCCTGGAAATACTGGATACGATTGCGCATGCAGGATGCAATCCTAGAAAAATAGGATGTGATCCTAAATGCGGGGTACGATCCCAAAAATCTGGGATGTGATTCACTGATGGAATCTAGCTCAAAACATAACTAAACCTAAAGGACTGGATGTGATCCGGGAAAACCCAGATACGATGCAGAATCTGACAAAAACTGGATATGATCCAGGAAATACCATATGCGATGCGCATTTCGCAATATGCGATCCGGAATCCCAGATGCGATCCTATCTTTGACTAGCTCTAAAATGCACAAAAATGCTTGAAATTCAAAAATGCAAAATTCACAGGGTAGTTTATCGAGCACTTACCGGCGGTGGGTAATCGGCTGGGCGCTAGTGTCGCCAGCTCATCTCAAAATGATGTTTCCTAACAGGGACCACCATTTTCTCTGCAGATCTCTCTAATTGGCTATAGCTGAATGTCAAAATGAATAGTGAAATGGTCAATTTGGAGGCTTATATGGGTCTTTTGGGACTTTTTAGGGTTTGCAAAACTCCTCCCGAACAACTACAAAATTATTTGTACTCTCTTTTCTTTGATCAGGAACCAAATCAAAGGTGCCTACAATGTTTTCAGCAGCACAGTGGCCTTTTGCGACAAGTTTCCAAAATTGTGAATTTGCTTCATTTATTCACCACAATGGTAAATATTGCACATTTTATCATACATCTTGATCTAAACATCATTATCATTCATATTTTCCCATAATTCAACTTGATAAACGTGTGTTTATTTTAACCACGCCTTGTTTTACTCCGCTCTTTCTAGCCTTATCACTTCCTGCAAGTGTTTTATTTTCTATAAACTAAGGGATTTTATTTCTTTTCCTTCAATTTCATTCCCGAGGGGGCATGATCACACTATCATCAAATAAATTTTTGCTCAAAACTCCATTAACAATGACTTCGTCATTAAAAAAAACTAGAGGCATAACATCTTCTTGACTAAAGTCGGATCTGTTGGATAGAAAGCTTTGGTTCTCATGAGCTAGATATCTTATGTTTTCTCATTTTAGAAGATTTTTAAAAAAGCTCCCGGCAGCTTCATACTGGCTTTTGGATGACAACCAAGTTCAGAATCAGTATTATCAATTTTTGAACAACAACCAAGTTCAGAGTTGGTATTATCAATTTTCGGACGACAACCAAGTTCAGAATTGGTATTTTTAAAATCTTTTGATCTTTGGACGACAACCAAGTTCAAAATCAATTCTATCAGTTTTGTTTAAACAAGTGCGAGATTGATCTCATCAACATTTCATTCAACAACCAAGAACGAGATTCTCAATCTTTTTAAAATCAAAATAAAAAATATTCTTTGAATCAATGCACTGCTAGCACATCAATTCAAAGAGCGGAAAATGTAACCACTTGAATTTGGTCTGTTCCAACTATGGACCCTATTTTTCCTAAGTGTGATCATACCCTCGATTATGACCAAACGGCCCTGTTACTGTTTGGCATAATTCTTTGAATCAATTTAATGTCTTGGGTGATTTTTATCACTAATTTATATTTACTATTATAGCCATATAATTCAAATCAATTTCGACCAATCAAATCAAATCAAAAATCAAACATGGCTATAGTTTTTAAGTATAAAGGAATTAAATAAATCCTAAAATCAAATACCCACTTGCAATTAACCCATTCCCCTAGCCTATTTAATTTAATTAAAATGGCTATAGTCCCCTGATTATTAGAAAGTAATTTAAATTGTTTAAATAATTAATTCCCATATTTCTAAATGAATTAAATAAGTTTATTCCATTTATTAATATTCCCTCAAACCCCAACCTAACCTATCTCAACCACTTCTACTCTAGGTTCTAACCCTTCTCAACCCATTCACCCATGCTAATCTAATCCTAATCTTAAATTCTACTTTAACCCACCTCCTAATGTTGTCACATTCCATTAAGGAATGCTTAGCAACTCAACCCACTTGAGAAAGTCCACTTTCTCAAGCTGGACTTTCTTAAAGTCCATTTTCTCAAGCCACTCTCTTACATCCTCCCTTACCTCTTTAAGCCTTCATTAATGCCTTCATTAATATAAATACCTTAAGCCTATGTCTCTCCCATGCCTTATTAATGCCTTGGGCATTAAAGGCTCTTACATATTCATTTATGAGTCTCCTAATTCATAAATGAACCTTGCCCCCCCCTCTCTCTCTCCAATTATTCTATAAATAGAAGCCTATTTTGAGAGCAAATAAGCCTTCACCTTAGATCAAAAATACATTGTTATGCTGTTAGATTCATATTTCATCTATTATATCATGCTAGTTCATTGTGTCCATTTCATCTTTTAAAGCTAGATTGCATGCTTTTTCACATTTTTAGTTTAAATTTGAATCAAATCCTTCATGCTAGAATAGTATTGGTCACTGATTTGAAGCATATTCTGAGGGTTAAATATGCAAGTAATTACACTTTTTCTAGTTAGAAGGCAATAGGCCGATATTAGTGGTTTTTAACATTTTGACTAACCATTTAAACTAATGCAATGACCTATTGAGTGTTTGTGTTTTTTTCAATAGGTACCCAAATACACACAAACACATAGTTACAAGTAGGTTTCATGCTCTTTTGAGCTCCTTTCTTTGAGGATTCACATTGTTTAGTATGACCTAGTCCAGTTTGTCCATGATGTCTTATTTTTGTTGAATGATCGGTACTAGCTTGTGAATTCATCATAATTTCATTGGTTTATCTTTCAGTATTGAGATCATTCTGTAGTCTTTCATTTTCTACCCTTAGGTTGATAACTTCTTTATTTTCATTATTGAGTTGATTTTCCAAATCTGCTTGCTGGAGTGACAAATGATGGATTTCATTTTCTTTTTCTTTTAATATTGTACTATTTAAAATATCTTATCTTATTGTGCCACATTTTTGTCATCTTCTACTTGATTCTTTTGTTCTATGACTTCACATTATCTGACTAAATTAATATCTTGTTCTCTTTTCAACTTTCTGACTTCTTCATGTAGATTGAGATTCTTTGCAAGCAAGTCTTTAATGGCTGCATCAGCTTCTTTAGAACTTCTATCTTTTCAAAAGTCTTCAATTCTATCTTCTATGTAATTCATGTCATTCATTTATACAACTAAATATTTTCTTGTTTTCAAGGAAAGAGTGAGCCGCTCTTTGAGTTTCTTGATTTGATCCATGGCCACTTGTCGATCTTTATTTTCATTTTCAATGGCTTTCTCCAATCTGTATATTTTCATTGCCTCTGATCTTTTCTCAAGTTGTTAAACTTCTATAGAGAGAACCTTTAGCCCTGATACCAATTTTTGGAAATATATTATATGCATAGTGACTAAGAGGGGGGGTGAATTAGGAACAAATAAAACTTATTCTTCTTTAACCTCAATTATATTATCTAATCTGATTCCATGCATAGAAAATAAATAATCATTCATAACACATGACATAGTATTTGGTTACCTTAAAACTTTCCAAATAGAAATTAAAACTGGGGTGGTGATGGTACCCACAAGATTTAGTACTACAGTATAAATTTATCCTGTTAGAGCTTACATTAACCACTTTTGATGGCCTACCCTATTAGGAGAAATAAGGATTGTTAAGTCCACCTTGTTAAAGGATTTTATACAATACAACAAAGTAATGCGACTCTGTTAGGATATTTACAAAAGAACTGTTAGGTCCACCTAGTTAGAGGATTTTGTTTATCCACCTATTAGAATGAACCAGTAGAAGATATGCTTATGTAACTCTTATTTGCTAAATAAGATCCTTTGATTTATAACTAATCACCTGACTATGATGGGTGAGTCTCTTTTGTACTTTGATACTTTTGCAATCTTATAATCAATATGCCACTTCATATTCACATATACACTTAATCACATACACATTTTGGATAAATAAACTATCTTACATATATATCTTATCCAAAAAAAATGACTTCATAAGTCGGATTCCATTACATACAATGATATAAAACAATATATGAAAATTCAGCCCAATATTGTCACTCGGGTCCAGAAGTCTACTCGGGTGATAAACTGATACTAGGGAAATATGCTGATCACTTAGGTCACATTGATCACTTGGGTGATGTTGGTTACTCAGGAAATACTGATCACTTGGGTGATGTTGGTCACTCAGGAAATACTGATTACTCGGGCAATACTAGATGACTAAGTGTTTTGACACTAATTGACATGTCTTGCCATAAGGTCTACATATAAATCACTTTCTTGAAGATTATTTAGATTGAAAAAAATCTCATTATTATCACTCAATTCATCATCAATATTGTTTGAAGCAAATACAAATGATCTTACACCTGGGATTTTCCCATCTTCGTATCGAAATGCATATTTTTGTATCACATCTACTTCAATGTCCATTGTTACATTAGAAAAGGAGTCTCCTTCACTTTTATTGGAATATGTCTCAGCATAATGTGGCAAATCTAAGAAATGAGTGATCATTACTAGCTACCCCCAGTTAGGATAATTATTTTCTTGTTCATTTTTTCCTTCATCAAATTCATTTTCCTAAGAATAATTCAAGTTATCCTCAAGTGCTTGAAATTTTTGTTGTGTTATGGATTCTTCTTTATAAGGATCCACATTAGATTCTTCTCTTATTGGTTTTTCTATCCCTTGAGATGATAATTGTGTTAAAATTGCACTTTCTTGATTTCTCAAAGATTGACAGATGTAGAATTCTCCTTGATAATTAGGATTTTGTTCATATACATGTAGCAAATTTTCATATGAGATAGAGATAATTTTAGTTTCTTCCTCAGATTCTTCATTCTCTTGAATAAAAAACTGGACCATCTTGATTGAGTGGGATCTTTTCCTATTTTTTGTATCCTAAGCCCTTTTTATCTTTGGGATCTCTCAATTTCATGAGAATTGACTTGACAATACCTTCTTTATTTTTTCCAAGGGGTCCTTGTCCGTGATATCTCATTTTTTGAATAATACAAAGACCATGTCCATATTGCTGTGTTGAAATCTGAACATGTTTAACCTCTTGATGGGATTCATCTATTTCCTTATATAACCACTTTAGTATGTCAATGTCATTATTTTATTCTACTACTAATTTACCTCTTAAGAAGGTTCCATTATAAATAGTTTGTTCTTTAGGCTTTTCTCACGTTCTAGACAATGAGCGTTTTCATTGTGATCTTGGTGAAAGAGGTAGTGATTTTATTGAAACTAGTTGGTCTACTTTGTATTCGCCAATCCCATTAGCTTTCAATTCGAGTTTCTTTTCAAATTCTCTCAAAAGGGTTGATGTTTAACTTTCTTGTGGTTTCTCTTTTGTTGCTTCTCTATTATGTGGGACATTCTTTCATTAAATTGAGGAACATTTCTATAGGATGGAATATAAATTGTGTCCACTGGGATTATGATCTCTTCTCCATTATAGGAAAATTTCAAGCATTGATGGAAAGTTGAAGGCATTTCCTGCATCTTGTGTATCCAAGGTCTACCTAAGAGAATGTTATATGATAGATTCAGATCTAATACTTGGAATACCACATTTCTTTCCATGGGCCCAACTCTGAATGGAAGCATTACTAAACCCTTACATGACCTTTCCTCATCATCGTATGCCTTGATAGTTATTCTCTTTCTAGGTTCTATATCCCAATCCGAGAACCCTAATGCTTTGATTAGAATCAGAGTGCAAATATTTAAGCATGTCACTTCATCTATCAATACTCATTTCACTCTATGTTTATGGATTATCACTTCTATATGTAAAGGAAAATTGTGCGAGTGACTTAGCGAATTATCATCTTCTTTTGAAAAGGATAAAAACTGTGATGTAGTTAAATTTTCAACCACATGGCTTAAAATTTATCTACATCTAGATTGTTGGGAATACTTTTTTCAACCAAAGCCTTTTCCACAATCTATTTGTGTGATGGGGAAATTTTGAGTAGTTTGAGAATTGATATTTGTGGAAGAGTTATTTGATATTGATCAACCAAATTATAATTAGGTGATGAATATGACGAGGCTTGTTTAGTTGATGTTGGTTTTGATGATGTCAGTAATTTTGAAGATTCCCCTTTCACTGTCACTTTAGCTTGACCTCTTGTAATGACGGTAGTAGATTCATCTTGTTTCTTTTCTTTGATTATGATCCCATTAATGTTTTGATCCCAATATTCCAACATTTTGATAGTTTTATTATGAGAATAAGTATAATTCACTTGATTTCCTTTGGTGTTGGACAATTTTCCTTTCTCATAATTAGGCAATGATATTTTAAATGACGTATGGTCCTCATTCATCTTGTGTACATCCACTGTGATTACTTTATTACTGATCAATTATTGCAAAAAATGTTTAATCTTATTGGACTCATTTGTCTTATGGTATTTTTTCTATTGATTTTTTCAATAATGAACATCATTCCACCATTTTGGTTTGACCGGTGATTCATATGGTCTAGCTTCGGGTAGAGTAATATCCTTGTGAGTGAGAATCTTATGTAACGCTGATTCGAGAGACTCCCTGAGAGGTGTGAATATCAATTTAGGACTATTCAAGAAAGGTGGTTTTTTCTACTTTGATTCTTGATTGATTTGCAAGTTAGATGTGGTAGTAGGAATATTCAGAGGAGTAGGAGTAGAAAGATTAAATGTTGGTTGCTTTGGCTTTAGATTTTGACAATCTACTACCCCATCATTTATAACATTTTCATTCATGTTCCAATACTTGGATTTATCTTGATTTTTATTCATATTAGTATAAGATCCTTTGAAATCATTATAAATATTGATCTCTCCTCTTCTAACTAAGTTACCTTCAATTTTTATCCCCATCTCAGTCACTTTCTCAGGTGTTGGAATACACTGAATTTGAAGATCGTAATTCATCTCTATTACAAGATTATTAATGAAAATGTTCATCTTCTCTATTTCGGGAATCAAGAGAGGATATCTTGCAAACATCATTCTCAATTCTGCAAGAATGAGATGAAAGGTTCACCAACACATTGTTTGGTTTTGCATAAATCGATCATTGTGACAGGATGCTAGATATTATATGAATATTGTTGCATGAATAAATCTATCATCTCTTCAAAAAATTTAATCCCATGAGGTAATTTAGAAAACCAATCTGCCACTTGTCCATCTAAGGTACATGGAAACAACCTCATAAGGTATGTATGTTCATGAATAAATTCAATACTAAAAGTGATGCAGGAGCATCCTGGGTGTAAGGGCAAGCTTGCATCACCCAAAAATATTTCTGTTTTCTTTTCAATAAGGGCTACCTTGTGCAGAGCTGCTATTTATGGAAACTTTCTATTTTAGTAAGTTGGTCATACGATCTCAGAATGTTCTAATTTTGCATGTGGAAGTTCATCTCAGTCATATCAGCCTGCCAGTAAAGTTTCATGGCTAGATCAGGTCTAGTTTTGAAGATATTGAAAATTTTTGGTATTGAAAATAGGGTACAGAAAATTCGGGCTCAATTTTCAAGGCTTTAGAGGCCCCAAATGAGGTTGAAACTTGCGTTAAATGATGTAGAGCGCTTTTTGGCCTTTCCAAAATGGGGTTATAATAGTCAATCGGGTCAACTGGTGATGACTTATGGTCTCCGAAAGTTGGGCCACCTGAAATAGCAGAAAATAATTTTCCTTCAAAATTTTTGGGTTTCAAAAGTTATTTTGAGCCGACTTTGATGTACTAAATTGAAAAAAATAAAATAATTCTAAGTTTGGTTGGCCTAAGGGCTAAATTTCTGGAACCTTCTTGGGCGGTGGAAATTGCCTATATAAAGAAGGCCCGTAGTGTTGTCTTGGGCAGTTCGGGACAGTTCTGGGTGGATCTGAGTAATAATTCAAGGATTTGTCCTACAAAATATTGTAAGGGGAATGCCCATGTGGCTTTGTATATTGTAATTTTGAAAGTTTGTAATTCCACATTTGTGGAGATAATAAGAAGCCCATTTTATGTTCTTGCAAATTGTTTTCATTTCTCTGTTTCTGTTATGTGTTTGTGACATTAAGGGGAGCACCCTTCATCAAGTGGTATCAGAGTGAGAAGTTCCTGAGTGTGTAAAAAGATCGCCGACTGTGAGGCAGTTTGCACCAGGACCGTGGTTAGGGTTTCAGCACGCATCACGAAAATGCCTCCACAAAGGGAACATGGCGGAAGAGCTGGTGTTGTGACACCTGAGGTTAGAGAGATCTAGAGGCAACTGCGAGCATTGCAAGAAGAGATTCACAGAGGAATGAATCTTAATGTTAGAAATGAAAGTGAGGATGAAGCCGAAGAAGGAAATGATGATCAAGAAGAAGTTGAAGTTTTGAATCCAGAAGAAGAAAG